>MU266385.1:0-137815 GCA_021014945.1 Leucogyrophana mollusca | reverse complement strand
TGGGGACCAGTTGCTGTGGCTGAAAGTCACCACCAATAGTCCGAATTTTTCACACCACACATCCCTTGGTAAAAATTATGGGGCGCCCTCGGCGCTATCAATCTGAGTTTTTTCTATCCCTACACCATATTTTTCTATGCTGTATTTACTGTGCTACAGCTCGCGCACGCTGGGGCAGGCTTTTGCGCAAATTCACACGAAATCGCTGCCACCGCCAACTCTTCTGAAAACGGCAATAACAAAAGTGGATACGATAGCTTGCGTTGAATGACGAAATAAAACCTCACTGTCAAATCTATCCCGCTCAGTCCTCCCAAACGTTGACCATTTCTGACTGATGCGTCATAACCGCAACATCTCTTCGTACAGGATTGATCCGCGGGTAGACGAACTAGGAGAAAAATCATCGAGTAAGCTCGCGCGATCGACCGCAGGAGAAACTATGTACTCACCCCTTCATTATACTCGTGCATAACTTCTGCCGCCAAGATAGCCCTGTCCTTCACAAGGCCTTCGTATGCCTTTACTAACACGCTTATTTGCACGCCCACGACGCCCATCACGAAGCACATCAGCATCCAGTTTGTCGCACCAGTCCCCATCCAAAGAAGCGCATGCGCAGGCGAGTATATGCTCAACAGAGCGCGCTCGAGTTCGCCTGGAGTCCACACCTCAAGCTGCTGGATCTGCGCGAGCGCAGCTCCCCGTGGAGGGGAAGAGGACGATGGGGTGGCGGGGGTGATGCCAAGGAGGAAACGCCAGGACGCCAAAAAGATGCGCCACGAGAAAAGTACGAAAGAGACGAAGAGTCGAAGCAGGCGTTTACGGAAGGACGGAGTGGGCGTAGGCCCGTCTGGAGACGGTGATCGTGTACGTGCTGGCGAATCTACGAAAGCAGCATGCGGCGAAGCAACAGGGTCTGTCTGGTTGCGACGATGTAGCTGGTAAGTCCTTGTTTGCGTAAACAAGTGCAAAGCATTTAGAGTAGACGCTGCAACAAGGATGAATGTCGTGGGCATCGTCTGCGCGTCATTATGCAAGTTTAAGCCGGAGAATCGAGGAATCGCAGAAGACGACTCACCCAATCAAACCAACCTTTGCGATCGCGCTCCCAGTACATATCTTCCCAGCCCAGATCTGAATCTGAGACGGCCCGAACCTGAGAAACGCGCACAGAAAGGTGCAGTAAATGCATGGCCGCGCCGATGAGCCACGCGCTTGTCCTTGGTGCCGGTAGGGGCACGTTGTGCGGGAATAAAGAGATTTCGAACATGACTCTAGAGGGTATGGCTGACAATCTATAGACGCCCGAGTTAGGGTCGTAGTCTTACACCTTCGGAAGACACGAGGCCGCACGTACCGCTCGAGTACTCCTTTCTTCCTCACAACTTTCTTTGGCGTGACACTTTTGCCACCTACCGCAGTGCTCATGCGAGGCCTGCGCTTGCTATTGACAGGCGTAGCATAAGGTGGCGGTCGTCTCGAGCGCGCGGCATCCCAATCGAAAGGGGTGGACGACGATATTGACGGTGTCAAAGAGGGGGAATCAGCGTATGACACGCGAGTTCGGGGAGTGGAGGGTGTCTGGGTATTGCTATTCAGCCGCGGAGATGGTGAGTGCGGAGAGCCGGGTGTATTTGCAGCATTATTTGCCTGCGCTAGTCGCCGCAGGGCCATTTTTGAAGTGGGATATCCTACTTATGAGATGCGATGAAAGAAAGGATGGCAAGCTGGCCGTGACTTGAGGGAAAAGGGTGGCCCGTCACACATAACGCGTCTGTCACGGGACGTCCATATCCATTTCCGAATCCCGATAACTTGAACAGTCCAATGCAAGTTCAGGCATAACCGCGCTGCAATCAACACATTAACGAGGCCGATAACATATAATCTGCGAAAACAGTAGAGTAGAGCACCCGAATGTGTGCAAACATATTGACCACAGTTGAAAAGAAAAAAAACAAGCGGCACCATGTATCACCGACCAATCCAAGGACCCAACACTTCCTCAACGGTATGAGCCAGTGTCCTAACACCCCCGAAATCATCTAGCCATATCCTGAACCACACGGCGGCGAAGAATATTCCATACGCAGTGCCTGCCAGAACTTGTGACCACGTATGGTGCCCAAGCCAGACACGCGACATGACAATCATGCTCGTCCAGGGAACTACGAGCAGTGGGGCAAGAACAACTACGACTCCGCTGTCCAGCGTAGGGTGCCGCGGTAGGTATAGGCACGCAAGAGGGACGTAAACCGCGTAGAAGGTGCAGGCAGATGCATGCGTACTCGGCATTCTGAGGATAAATACACGTCAGTTCATGGCACTGTTGTGCACGTGCCGAGATGATGGCCTTGAAGGAATGGAGTACGCACCCGTATGTTATTTTACCCTTGGAGTTGTACACCGGGCGCTCTTGCCTTATAGCTCGTTTGACGAGCTTGGCGGAACATGCGCAGGAGAGAGCACCGGCGCCAAAGTACGCGACACCAGCAGAGCGGGTGTACAGCAGGACCACCGCTGTGAGGGAGGTCACCACCTTCGAGGTCTACAGAGGAAATCGGATATTCAAAGCTGCATAAGACCTTGAAACCGTTTGAGACAGCGTGGCACTGACTTCATCTAGGAACTTGAGCCATAGTGGTAGCTGTTCATTGTGTGATGGGATCATGGACGAGAATAACGAGGAGTAAGTACGCGCAAATGTCCGCTCAAGCGCTTCCACTACCATAATCCGCGCTGCAACGCATCACTCTTACTTAACTCCAGTACTTATGGATTTCTAGCACAAGAGATTGATGTCAAAGTGAACACTCTACAAGGACCCCAGTATCTTGTCTTCCAATGAGTAAAAGTTCAGTCGGAATTGAGACAGTAACAAAAGGCTTTAATTGACATCAGATCAACGACGGGGATAGGACTCGGCGTCGAGCACACAGGAAAACTTTCCAGACAGAATGCCAGAAATAACATCCCGCGGACTCAGAACACACCTTCATGTATCGCGATCAACAAGTTGGTTGACTTCTAAAACGGTGGGGTGGCCAGCATGACACCCCTGGCCTGGGGTCGGGAGGGGCCATAGTAGCCAGCTCTGCGGCGACTCTGCGCAAGCATTACCGAGGAAAACAAAAGGGATGAGCAGAACAAAAACTAAGACAAACTCGCTTGCAGGCATGTGGGGGTCAGCTCAGCGGGGCCGTCGTACCGTTGTACTGATCGTAATGATCAGACACTTAGCGCCCAAGCTCCGCCAAGCAGTAAGGGGCACAAGTTGTGTGGTTTAGGGTAGGAGTGATGTGACTTTACAGGGGGACGAGGGTACGACGTGGTCGAGTTCGTGGGGAGAAATATCTTGAGTTGTCAGCTACATCTCGAAGGGATCCGTTTGACTACTGCTTCGTCGATAATGAGAAGGGGATAATTGATATGCGGTGGTGATGCCAGTTGTAGTTGCTAAGAAGGCTCGAGCTGTGCAGGAGGATCCCAAACACCTGCACGAATGGCCGTATAAACGCAATGTTTATTGGAGGGGCTTGAACCTATTGGATACCATTGGTTATAAGGGTGCGCATTGACCATTGATCGTAGAAAATGCAGTAAATCCACAATAATGCAATCATCTTGGAGATGTCGTGCACCTCCAGGCTACCACGCGTTCGATAGCATCCCCAGCACGAGGCTTGCGCACCCGCCCCGAAATTGATTGTCCTTTGTTGGAACGAGGCAAGGAAGCTGTGGCTGAACTTAGCCAAGCGCTTAGCAGAGGAAATTTGCACGTGTTGGGGCTTTATTTGGTTCCGTAAATAATAATAAAATAACGTAAAAGGGAATTCGAACAATGGGTTGGTTCATTTTTCAACTTTGTTCTTTTCCCTTCATAACCCCTGCGCTGCCCCCCCTCATCTTTACACTTTTTACCACAACCATTTGCTCCGTTCTTCCTGCACATAAATCTACGCCGTAGTCCGACGGCACCCAGATTTTTTCTCTTACTCAAACAACTTCCACCACGTCCAACCTGCGCGCCCCAACGTCTACATCCTTGTCGCCATCGAACTCGATTAGCGTCAGACACACGACGGCAAGGATGGCAAACCCTTCTTCATCCCATCATGACCGTGACCGCGAACGTGAGCGTGAGCGTGAGCGTGAGCGTGAACGCCACCACCGCTCCGAACGTCACCACCACCACCGAACCATTTCATCCACCACCCTTCTCCTCGTCCTTTCTCTCATCCTGGCTGTCCTCGCCATCATGCTCTCCCTACCCTCGTCATCAGCTGGCGCTAGTGGCAAAGAGGACCCCGCCGCAAATGGCCTGTGGGGATACCTCACGCCAAAACGCTCCCAAGCCCTAGTGGCCCGCGAGAGCTCCGTTGCCTCACGTGAAGCTGAAGTGGCTCGCCGCGAGGCGGAGCTTCTCATTGGCGCGCCTGGAGGCGTCCTCCCTACTCAGTCACCCGTCGTCTGCCCTGTCTGCCCATCCACCACCATTTTCGACGTTCCCCCCGCCCAGACCATCATCAAGGAAGTCGTCAAAGAAGCTGAACTTGCTCCACCTGGTTGGTGGAAGGAAGCAGGTGCCCGTGCGGAAGAAATCCTCGATCGCGAGCTTAGAGTTGGCGAGCGTGAGCGCGAGATTACTCGCCGAGAGGAGAGCGTCAACAGGAGAGAGCATGACGCGTCAAGACGCGAGTCCTGGATCATGGAGCAGCTTGTGTAGGTTCCTCCAAGTCTTTCTATAACACTTTCACTTACAACATCCCCAGCATCATTAACAGCGAAAACCCAACCGTCGAAGAAGAATATTACTATGAGCCCTCTGGATCGAAGCGAAAACTCAAGGTACCACCGCCCGTCCCGCGCCGTCCCGAGCTCTGAGACGAAGGAGGCTTTTTTCCTTTTTTAAAATAAAAAGCGGAAAAAACCTTTCATCATGTACAGTCCGTATCCCCTCCTTCGTCCGGGCTTGGGGGACAACGGTTTTTATCTCGTCCCCCTTGTCTCTTGCGGTAAAGTGAAGATCAGTTGGCGGCGTTTACTTTTCTTGGGCATCCCTTTGCGGTCGCGACGCGATCGAAACACGATCGACGCGTTCCACACGTGATTTGCCGGAGGCAAAACAGGACTTAGCCCTTTATTTTCTCTTTATTTTCCATTCCGCTGCCAACTGATTTTCGCTTTGCTCGCACTGGAATATCGTTGACTGACCTTATCTTCTGGTTTCCTTTTGCAGGAACTTCCACCCCTAGTTATCGCTGAAACAGAAACCAAAACCGTTATCCAGTACCAGACTCTGCCTGCCGAGACCGTTACCGTACCTCCACCTGCCAACACTCGTCGTGCCGCTTTCCCTACACCTGAAGTCGTATCTTCATCATATACCACTCAGATTCCCCGTACCACCGCCGTCGTCATAGAAGAAGAGATCATCCGTGAGCCTCTGCGAGGCGACGAGATCGATGACTATGAGGTTGAAGAGGTTGATGAAGACGGTGTAAGAACGGTGAAAGTTACGCGGAACGGAAGGCAGCCGCAGAGGAGAGGCCGGGGATGGCTATGGTAGACGGTATCGGTCGGCTTATATTTTCTTCATTTTGCTGCGATCTATTTCCTTGCTATTGGCATCTGCTTTATTTTTCCCATGTTCCGTCTTCCATCACCAACCCATCCGAATTCTTTCCCCCTCCTCTTCCCTCATGCGATACGACCATTCACGGCTGGCTGGAAGGACTCCTGCTTTGATACGTACGGTTTCTGAATCTTATGGCTTGCGACGACTGTTATTTCTTGAGTACGTAGTGTAGGTGTAGATACGCTAGGATACGGATACCTTTACTCTCCTGCCCTGGAAATATAGTATTGTGGCAGGTGTTCACTGTACATACAATTTCTTTCGAGTGGGCGAACTTTGAACCGAGACATCTGGCTTTCGATATGTGGGCCAAGCTCAAGGCATAAGAGTAGCACTGTAGTAGGCTACAGCCAACATCGTGACAATGTTTGCAATGCTGTTGACGCGACTTGGGAGTGATGGATGCTACTTACATGCAGCTGGCAGCTCGCCTGCGCCTGTCCAACGAAATTACCTAGAATAGCAGATTTTCATTGTCACAGGTCGTGCCCGAAATTGCCTGCACAAGAACCTGATCTGCCTTATTGAATTGTATCTACAATCCTCCCGTTGCTCGCAAACGACACTGGCCAAAAACCTGAAAGCGTCGGGAAGTGTGTATCAAAACCGATGAAGACCAAGCGATGTAACGTACGTGGTTCGTTCGCTCAAAGGTTTTTGTCGGCTCATGTAAAGCCGTTATGAAATCGGCCCTCTTGTGAATGAATTCGTAGCTGTGGGACGATGACGGTCGCCCAAGACGACTTCGGGATGGATCAAAAGGTTGTCCAAGGAGTTCTCGTGATTGTCTATTTGTACACCCTTACGAACCAGAGTGGGCACACGCTGCAACCTCCCTTCCTCCGCCCGCGGACGCGGTCGCCGACAGAGACTCCGACTTCTTCTATATCAGCCTCTCAGGCAGAAGACGCAAACCCAGTACATCTTCCGTTCAGACCGACCGCAAAAGAGATAGTTTTGGCTCGCTGAGTCCACGGCCTCGGCGTGAAGATATGGGAGCTAGCAGCAGACGGTCTCGCTCGCCAGCTGGGTCGGTCGGCTCAGACAAGCTGGAAAGATTACGACGTGACGGTGCCAATCGGCATCGATCCAGTCGAGAAGACGATTCTTCAAAGAAACGTCGCAGTCCTGCTCCTGGAGGTCTCAAAAGAGACGCTTCTATGGAATCTAGTACTAGGACATCTTACAGGGGTTCAACGAACTTGCCGCAAGCGTCGTCCAAGTCCAGTATGCCACCTCCTCCCGTTCCGTCCCAGCAACCCCCACAGCCTCTGCAACCACCCCCGCCTCTCCCTTCACCCCCTAATCCCCCATCATTTCTGTTGTCGCGGCCGCAAGACTCCTCGACGAAGAGCAAGAAAGCACTCACAGCTGCCGAAAACCGTGCTGTATGGAACGAAAGAATCGAGTCAGTTTTTTTTTTACAAGTCTCTTCTCTGACACAAACTCATCTGGCTTACCTAGGCTGATATCAGCGTCTGTGGGGGCCCGCCTGGAGTACAGTAAGGTCGAGAAGGACATCCAGACGGTGAATCGTCTCAGCCAATCATCGCATGCCAAAAAACTTCCACCAGAAGAGGCTGCCCGTATTAACGCTCAGTCGATGGCGCTAGAGCGTCAGCGTGAGGCGAAGAAGAAAGAATTGAGCGATAGCGTGCAGGGGCTTATGGGAACTGAGTTTTGGCCTGCGCTCAAACAACCGGACATTCCGGACCTGGAGGCAAAGTACAATGACATGAAGAAACACCTTACCGACCTGAAGGGCTCGATTGCCGACTTATCGGCCGGATACCTCGCACTCATCGGGAAGTCCGAGAACCCAAAGCCAACTCCCGACGCGGACTCCCAAGAAACCTCTGAGCGACCTCTGAAACGGCAACGTATCTCTGAAGACCCCGAAATCCCTGCTCGCACCTCCGAAGGCTCGGCAGTTATAACATGCTCACGTGCTGATCTCGATGCTGTTCGTGATAAGTTGCAGAAGCTTAACGACAGTGTCTCTGAACTTCAGAACTACATATGCCAACGAGACGCGGACCTAAACGACGAGATTGAAGATCAGATTGCGGCCAAGTTTGAGGAAGTTGATTTCGAGGCGCTCGAAGCGGACGCCAAACCCTCAGATGCAGAGATCGAGGCGATTGTTGCTCCGCGATTGGCAGAGGCTGTAACGGGCGTCAATGTGACTGGGGAACAGCTGGGATTGTTGGCGGAAGAGGTGGCCAACATAATGTTACAAACAAACGCATCTGCACTTGAAAACACTCAAAACAGGCAAGAACTCAATTTAGCAAAGGAGCTACTGATCAAAGTAAGCTGGATCTTTTGCATTCATGGGAGAGCACTAACGTCCCGCTTTTCTCTCAGACGGACGAGGCAGCGCGAATTGCCAGAGAAGCAGCCGAGAAGGACAGAAAGGAGATGAATGCGCTCAATGCTACCCTCCAAGCTCTCATCTCTCGCCCCCCAGCCCCTGCCCCACAGCCAATGCCTACCGTTCCCATGGCGGAATACTTCCTCGAGGTGCTTGAGGATCCTATAACCACCTCTATTCGCGCCCATTGTGTGCCCCTCCTTACCCAGTTGCGGGACGAGCTCCTGACCACTACATCGGAGGAAAATACAAAGCTACACGACTCTCTGTCACCCAAGCTGGGTAATCTCGCTCATTACTTCGACGTCTTTACGACACAAGTTTTGCACCAAGATCTCGCAAACACCACCACGCCAGCCCAAGATGGATGATGGCAGTGGCTCTCACCGAACACTCATTCTACCCGTCTCTGTGTCCATTCTATTTCAGTCTTTTTATGTTGTTGCTACTGCCTTACTAGTTGAACTTTATCTCGATCCTTTACATTAGATATATTCTATCTAACATGTCACACCCACACGCATTCGTACAGTGCAGCACAATGCAATACAGCACCTCAGTCAAACTCCGAGTCGTCTTGCCTAAACGCTGCCGAATATGCCAATATCGTGCCATACACCAAACTGCGAGGAAGCGTGAGCTGCCGAAGAGAGGGAAACATGACCATGGACATACCCTCCACCTAAAATCGACATTGCGCAGGCAGCTGGCCTTATGACTTCGGAGTGAGTGAGGACAATGGGAAAGGCGAAGCCGGTGATAACGATGGTGGCCGTTATGAAGCGGCCTAGATCAACAGCGCCTGAATTCTCATAAGACGAGAACTCGTCTCCGCCGCAATGAGCAAAGAGTGCGTTGGGTAGCGGAGCAAGTACAAAGGTCAACGCTGGCAACAGACGCCCGATAAAGTGAGGGCGACAGGTCGAATTCCACTGATGGTACTTACCGACCAGTAAAGGTAGCCAATTAGCCCACAGAGCGCAGGACAGGATGATCAGCAGGAATCCAACGGCAAGAACAAACGAAAGCAAGATGACAGCTGCGGGCGGGTTCAGAGACGATAGTGCATGGTGGCCTGTTCCACTCACTTTTCAATCCTGCGGACATTGTCGTTCAAATTCAAAGCGACAAAAGCTAGTTTCTGAGACCCAGAAGGGTCAGGGATAGCTACTAGTACAGCAGCGGGATTCAAGGTACAAGGTTGAAGAACACGGTCTGCGTTTGGCGCCTGTTGTTACACCAGCACCGCAGTGCTTAGCTAATCGAGGTGTCAGGTGTAAGCGCTCGAGACACCAGGGTTGCAGGTTGATCCAGCCACAAGAGAGTAAATGACTATGCTATACAAGCTCTATGGTACAAAAATAATAATGATATAGAAACGCGAGCCTTAGCGCAGCCTCCTGGAGCCACGATTTCCGAGGATATTCGTCGGTCTATCCACCAAAGCCCCCATCGTCGGCAACCCAGACTTAGTTGACACTGTCTTCTTCATCAATGGCGGCGGGATCGGCGGGGCGACAGGGAGTGTATCAGTTGAAGAAACCGACGACGAGAGCGATACGATGGGAGGAGAATTGGGGGCGATGGGCTCGCTAGGGCTTTGTGGATTGTCCTCATCTACGGTCATTTCTGGTTCGCTCTCCTCCGGTAGGGGGAGGTGCTCCGCAACGAATGTATCGCTGCTGGATCTGGATGATTCGCCTTGCCTCCACGAACTCAAAATGTCCTCCCGGCTTTTTGTTAGCTCCCATTGATCGACGTATTCTCGGACGCGCTTCCGTGGTGTCATACCAGTTGGGATATCCTCTCGAGTACCGTGTTCCATCAGCGAGCGTGCGGTTTGCTGCAGAGAAGAGAGCTTCGACGACGCAACGTCGTGGAACTTTTGGGTCGAATCCGAAAGGTTCGTGCTCTGTGGGTCACCGAAGTCACAGGTTTAGTAAAAGGAGCTGCAGGCAGAAAACACTACTTGCCTCTGATACCACTCTTCCCACAAATCCTTCAACATTCCTCGAGCTTGACGCGATACCTCGCTGTACGTGACGTAGATCGCTTTGGACGTCGTTCACCAGTGTATTCGTGCTTTCGATGCGAGCCTTCTTGGCCCGATTGTGACGATCAAGACCACTTCCGAAAGCCATACCCAAGCTTTGTCCATGCCGCTGTAGCTCACCGCTATACGTGGTCGTGGTTGTGGACACCGAGGTCTGCATGCTCGAAAGGCCGTCTTTAAAAGCGGTCTGGGCTGAGGCCACGCTCTACAGCATGTTAACATAAGCCACACATCCGGCGGCAATGGATGTCGTGGACATACCTTCAGTGCACCATCGTGAGTCCTCTTCCCCTCAATACCTCTACGTTCAAATGATGCGGCGGCTTCACCACCACGAGCGATGACAGCATCCATTAAACGGTCGTGCCGCTGTCCAAACTTTCCAACATCTTCCTCCGCCTTTGCATTCCCCTTGGCAACGACGCCAAAGGCTTTTCGTAGTTCGATGTCTTTCGCATTGACAAATTCTCCAAGAAGGACCGAAATGCGTTGCACAAGTTCGTCTTTCGACTTTTCTGACTTCGCCTTTTCGGCCTCGAGAGTTCGCGTTAGGGTGGCATTTTGTTCTTGAAGGCGTGCGATTTCTGATTTCGACATGTCGTGGATGAGATCTCTGGCTTGCTGAACGGATTCGCCTTCTGCACGTGCAAATTCAAGCCCCTCTTGGACAATGGAATCTATGAGAGATCCCATTGCTTTAAAAGCATCCTCGACCTGGAGCAGTTGTGTCAGGCTCAGAACATAGCGTAATCATAGGAACAAACCTACCGCCGCGAAATTACTCAGGTTCGTCGAATACAGATTCTTGCACAGAGTCTGGCAACTAGAGCGCAGACTATCAGACCATGCGGCAAAACCACTCTTCAACGTTTCTTGCGAGTCTTGCACGGCTTTCTGCATTATACCCAATGCCTCAGCTGAAACATCGTCTTTGGAGTTGATGACTTTCAGTGAGTCCTGAATGCGTTGTAGCTGGAGGTCGATCCGTTCAGAATGACTCGCAAGAATCTCGAGTTCCTTGGTCTGGTGTTGTTTAGCCTCGGCTCGGAGAGTCTGAGTGCTATGTCCGGATGTCTTGATGAACTCGTCGATTTTGGTGGAGAGAAATTGCACTTCTGCTGTGATCGACTTCCCATGCGAAGATACGGCCTTAACGTTCGAGCTAAACGTTTTGGTTTTGCGGTCTAAGATGCCGTAAGCCCAAGGAGAAAGATGAAAAGGGGGATAAACTTACTAAGTTTGTCAAATAGCGCCCCCACGTCGTCAATGGTCTCAGCAGCGACCTGCTTTAAGCCACAGGCGATGCTATCCAGCTTACCCTCGTTAACCTGGAAGACCTGGCGGACGACAATCTCTTCCTCCAACGCCCCCTTAACCGCCTTCAGTTGACCGTCCTTAACCTCCAGTTCTCCTTCTGTTTCCTTCAACTTCTCCTTGGTTTCCTTCAGCTCGCCATCTCTCTTCATTAGCAATGCGATGCTCTGCTCGAACTCCTCCCGCACGCTCCTCAGCTGACTTTCAACAATCTCGACCTGCTTTTTTGCCTCCTCCATCTCTGTCTGCTTCAATTCTTGCTCCGCGCTCAGCTGGTTCCAGGTCTCCTCCGAGAAGAATATACCGTTCTTCTCTCGCGCAGCGAGGACGTCCGCTTTGAGGCGCTCGATCTCGGCGACGTATTCCTTTAGCAGAGCGTTGCGCGTCATCCGTTGATTGATCTCGGGTTTGTTTCGAATCGACTTGGCGCGGATCGCGTAGTCGAGCGTGGAGAGTGTTTCCTCTATGTTGGACCTGGCAGGTGAGATAGTCGCGATAATACACGTCTTCGTGCGCCCCCCAAGCGAATCTTGAAGGAGGCGAGTAAGCTTTGACTCGCTATATGCGTGGTGGATCAGCATGTAACAAAGGCTGAGCCAACGAGGCCACAGACCGATACGGGACATGCGAGGAGCGATCAACTAGCGCATTTATGACGCGGCCCAAGGTCAGTAAGCTTTGATTAATCATACCCGCCTCCCTTGCTCTCTTGTTCTCGGCACCGGAACGCCCAATGTTCTCAGAACCCGCCAGATCGACAAGGTTTAGTTTACCAACTTTGAGGAGATCGTCGCCCATGGCTGACGTCTCCTTGGTGTGGACAGTGATGGAAAAGACGGAGTGTGAGCGACTCGAATGGTCGTTGAATTTGGTGGCGGCAATTTGGCGGCGGTGGCTGCCTTTGGTGAGGAGGGCCAGTGCATCGGCAGCGTCCTTGACTGGCATTTCATCGAGCCCTTGTATGAAAACCCCTTTCTTACTAGCATCGTCGAATATTTTGAGACCACCTGGGGCACCGTCACCAGAGCCTTTACCCATTGGTTGAGTAGACCCCGCGGGAGCGGATAAGTCGTTTGCGAGAAGGTCGCGGAGTTCTTCGTTGTATAGCTCAACGAAAGATATTTTGACGCTGTAGTCTGATGCAGAGGTCTCCAACTGGTGGAACAAACGGAAGAGTACTCTGGGTATCATTCCAGCCTGAGCAGATGGATTGCCCATGGGGGTGGGCGTCAGATCACCTTGCATTGTATACCTATAAGCGTTTCAGCGGTCAAAATAAATTGGTAAATTCAAGAACACTCACGTCTTTCCGGTTCCCGTCTGTCCATATGCGAAAAGAGTACAGTTGTACCCCATTAATACCTCGTCTAACATTGGGCTCACGACATCATGGTAGACCATGGCTTGGTCTGCTTCGGGACCAAACACGATGTCAAAAGGGTAAGTTCTTGTGGGTGGCAAGGTGACCACTCCTAAGCTTGATACAGGTGCGGAGGTTTCGATTGTGACGTCTTGGCTTTTTGGACCGCTCGAACTGACAACGATGGGAGAACCCTCCTGAATTTCGCGATCAGAACGTCGGCGACAGCGGATCACAACCTGGATGTGGGTTTCCGTGTCGTCCTTTCCGTGTGGCTTCGGGAGCACCGAGGTAGACGCTAATTGAGCTAATTGGTTGCCTTCCGTGCGTTCTTCGGTTGGTGAAGTGATTCCAGAATTTGACTTGGACATTGCGGTGCGTGGTCTGGTATTGATTGAGGGTGCCGGGGCCGCTCTCGAGCGGGACGACGGCGGTCGTCGCGTAGCCATTTAGATTCGGTCGATAGTCAACAGCAGGCTGATCTGTAACTTTCCGTTGCAGGGACGCGACAAGAATCAACAAGTTTCTACGCGTCGTGGTCACGGGCAGCTGTGGGAAATCTAGCTGTGGCACCGAAATCTGGCCGTCGCAGTTAGTGTCTCAGTCTGCTCAGGCTCGTTCTTCGGAGTACAGTGTCGAGTGCTCCGGCCATGGGTAAACGCAAAAAATCTTCAAGAAAACCAGCCGCTGCAACCGCTGCGAGGAGAAAAGATCCATTAGGTGCGACTCACTGTCATTGGTCCAGATCGCAGCGATAACTTCAAACAGATACGGCGTTTACTTGTCTGTTTTGCCATCATGACAAGTCCGTAACCGTCAGGCTCGACAGAAAAGAAGGCATTGCTTGGCTGGTGTGCAGAGTTTGTGACCAACGTTACCAGGGCAAGGTTAACCGTAAGTGCTCAGTTCCACTCCTAAAGTTGCTAATCTTCTAATCACCCCTCCAGATTTGACTGAACCCATAGACATCTATTCAGAGTGGATAGACGCCGCCGATGCTGCACAAAAGGACGAGCAAGCCCATCGCCGCCCCGCTGCGTCTTCCAGTAGACCTGTGCCGGCCCCCCCGTCTGTTGGGAGCGACTCTGAATAGTGGGTTCTTACTAGGCCAGATATTGTATCTACCCTACCCTTGCATTCTACCCCTTGTCACTGTACAACATTCGCAATCCATCTGCCTGCCTCTTCAAATGTAGGCCACCGAACCCGACACTTCATGTTGGCGATCAAGAGACTTGGATGTGGCAATGCCCATCACCATTTGGTGTGGTTCTGGAACACGTCAAGCGGGAACATCAGATGAGCAGGGTTGTTCTCTGCCTGTGAATTGCACGAGTCTTGAATGTAGAGTTATCTCGGATAGTGTAGCAACCATACTATGTAGTGCTCACAAGTGTTGTCGGCTTGACTTTGTTGCAGCTCTGAGCCTCAGCCACAGCTCGAAATAGAAAAGCAGGCTGCCTCCTGGCCTTTGACTGGGACACTCATTTAGCCGCATCCACGACCATTCCCTTCTACCCCGCGACGACAAGCATTCCTTATAGATTTCATTATACCATTCCACCAAAGTGCTGGGTGCACACGTTCTCTAGACTGTTTCTTTTAACGTAGACGGATCGCTCATCATGGCGTCCTCGACCAACATCAAGGTCGTTTGTCGGTGCGTATTCGCGCTTTGCGTTCGTCGAAGTTGACCGTCACTCATCAATAACTCCCCTTTTCTGGGGAACAGGTTCCGTCCTCCTAACTCTCTGGAATTGAGGGAAGGCGGCGAGATCGTGGTGGCCTTCGATGAGAATCTTCAGACCGTCGCGATGCGCAACTCACAGTCGGTCTCCGGCCCAGAGAAGGATGGCTTCACATTTGACAGGGTATTTCCAATGGGTACACAGCAGTACGAAGTGTTCGACTATGGTGTCAAAGAGTGAGTGGTGCGACTTACGCGTCCGCGTCATGTCAACTCACCAGCCACCCTAATTTATAGTATTGTGAAAGGTGAGATGCCTTCCTTTCACGTGCAATGTCCTGTTTGAAACCGCAGTTGTGCCTGGATGGCCCAACGAGAGCTTTATCTTCGCTCTGGCTCCTTGACGATTTATCGGCGTGCATCTACTAATATCTCTACCAGATGTCCTCGATGGTTACAATGGAACCGTCTTCGCGTATGGGCAGACTGGAAGTGGAAAGACGTTCACCATGATGGTGCGCTGTTCCTCTCACCAACTCACGCTGTTTCTTCTCAACCTACCTGAACAAGGGCGCGGACATAGACTCCCAAGACTTGAAAGGAATAATACCTCGCATAACGGAACAGATATTCCAGTCGATCGTAGAGTCCGACGCGCACCTCGAATACGTCGTGAAGGTGTCGTACATGGAGATTTACCTTGAGCGTATACGTGATTTGTTAGCGCGTATGTCTTCCTTTTGCTTATTTTACAAGCCATTATTGACATCACACTAGCCCAAAACGATAATTTGCAGGTTCACGAGGAAAAGTCAAAGGGAGTGTACGTGAAGAACCTCTCCGACTACTATGTTAGCAGTGCCCGAGAAGTCTATGAGATCATGCGACAAGGAGGGGCCGCCAGAGTCGTCACCTCCACTAGTGTGTCTCGTTCTCTGTTATCTCTCTCCCTATTGCTTAAAACTACCCCAGACATGAACGCCGAAAGTTCTCGGTCGCATTCAATATTCCTCATCACAATCCAACAACGGAATACAGAGACCGGCGCACAGAAGAGCGGTAATCTCTATCTAGTCGATCTTGCCGGTTCCGAGAAGGTAGGCAAGACAGGTGCATCCGGGCAGACTCTCGAAGAAGCGAAGAAGATCAACAAATCCCTTTCTGCTCTCGGCATGGTCATTAATGCATTGACCGATTCGAAGGTACGTAACTATGTGAATCTAGGTGCGATCTTCAGTAAAGCGCAAACGTCTTGCCTGCCTTTTCAGGCCAAACACATCCCGTACCGTGATTCGAAACTTACCCGTATCCTGCAAGAATCGCTGGGAGGAAACTCTCGCACTACACTTATCATCAACTGTTCCCCTTCGGCATATAACGAGGCGGAAACTCTCTCCACTCTTCGCTTTGGTATCCGAGCTAAGTCGATCAAGAACACGGCTCGCGTTAACGCAGAGCTCTCGCCCTTGGAGCTCAAAGGTCTACTATCGAAGGCCAACCTCGCAAATACCCGACACCAGTCGTACATCCAGGCCTTGGAAGCGGAACTTGCGATCTGGCGCTCCGGTGGACATGTTGAACAGAGTGAATGGGCAACCCCGGACAAACCTGTATCATCTGCGACGGTGGCGAAGAAGCCCACATCATCGCCAACGCCTTCGACGGCTCGCAGCATGACCCCTGTCAACCCTCTCATCGAGGGTTTGAGATCTGATCTCGAGAGCCGTCCACCGACGCCCACTGTTGTTGGGCTGGAGAAGGATGAGAGGGAGGAGTTCTTGAGAAGGGAGAACGAGTTGAGCGATCAGCTGGCGGAGAAGGAGAGCTCGTTGGTGGCTGCAGACAAGCTTGTCAAGGAGCTCCGCGAGGAGTTAGCATTCCTCAAAGAGCAAGAGGCATCATTATCCAATGTTAGTGCCAGTCCCGATTATTTATGCTTTGGCTGACCACACTCAACCACAGGAGAATAAATCGATGTCTACTCAGCTGAATGAACTGCGCCTGCAAGTCGAGCGACTCGACTACGACAACAAGGAGGGCGTTATTACCATTGATATCCTCAAAGAACAGGCCCTCGATTCGAAGAGCGAACTGGAGGAGCTCAAGAAGGTTATCACGGACATGCGCAGTGCTCAGAAGGATGCCTCAGCGGAGGACAAGGAGAAGCGCAAACAGGAGAAGATGGCTCTGATGATGGCGAAGTTCGACGCGGTAATATTTCCTGTTCGCACAATTATCACTGCAGTGTCTGACGTGGCTCGTATTTGCAGCAAGGCGCATTCTCCGAGAAGGATGAACAGCTCCGTCAGCTCCTCGCCAAATTGGATGCTGTTGACTCTCAGGAGTCCCTTCCGTCGTTGACTGTCGACGATGTGGTTGCTGCGAGAAGGCAGTTGGCTGAGGGACAATCTCTGATGCGCGAGACTGTAGATCGGTTGCGCCAGAGCCAGGAGGAGAATGAGATGATTACCCGGAGGCGAGATGAATTAGAGGGACGCATCTCCACTTTGGAGGCGGACTACGAGGAGCTGTTAGGTTTGTTCTTATCACCTCTAGCTGAACTAGGCACTCATCAGGTTATTCATATCCCAACAGAGAAGACGATCCATGACGAGGAGGCGAGCAATGCCGACATTGCTGACTCCATGGCCGATATCAAGGTTAGTACGGTTGATAAGGGGTCATGGATTATGATGCTAAGGTCTGCCTAGAACAAGCTCGAGGCTCAATATGCGGCCAAACGCGAGGCTACTATCAACGAAGTCGCCGATCTCAAGCAGCAGCTCGAACTGAAAGGGAATGAGATCCGCACTCTCAACGCGTCAATTGACAGTCTGAAGAGCGTGAACGAAGAGCTCAAAGTCCGTCGGAACAGTTTTGCCTAGCCCTTGCGTGATGACCTGACCCTTTTTTTTCATTCATAGCGCGCGTTTGCCGTTACGTCCGCTGGGATCGAGGGTGGCAAGAATCTGGCGGAAAGCGCCCAGGACCTAGAGCGAACACGGAAGGCCATCAATGTGCAGTTGGCCGAGTTTGACGGCGTCAAGAAGTCCCTTATGCGGGATCTCCAGAACCGTTGCGAAAAAGTTTGTTTCTATATGACTGCATGTCTGCGTGGTTAATTGACGATGACGGCAGGTCGTTGAGCTGGAGATCCAGCTGGATGAAATAAAGGAGCAGTACAACAACGTCATTCGCAATAGCAACACCAAAGCACAGCAGAAGAAGATGGCGTTCTTGGAGCGCAATCTAGAGCAACTGACAGTAGTCCAGAAACAGGTAAGTCTGCCACGTTCATATCTACCTTCCATGCTGAGACCAAGTCTCTTCCTAGCTGGTTGACCAGAATTCCGCCCTAAAGAAGGAAGCTGGGATTGCTGAGCGCAAATTGCTTGCCCGTAACGAGCGCATACAGAATTTGGAGAACCTGCTCCAAGATGCGGACCGTCGCTTGGCTCTCCAAAACCAGAAATTTGAAGCACAATTACAGTCCGTCAAAGAAAGGCTTGAGCAAGCACGTGGTAAGCACTGCATGCTTATCAATGTCTTTAGACTCATTTCTCAAAACTGTAGCACAAAAAGCCTCCAACGCACCAACGCTGAGCTTTGGTCGTATCGCTAAGCCTTTGAGAGGTGGCGGAGGTTCTGCGGCTGCGTCCGGTGGTAATAACAATCCAGTACCTGTGTCGGGAGGCGGTGCAACGTCAGCGAATCCCCTTGCCAGACTTCAGAATGAAGAGGGAAGGTGAGTATTTACATCATTCGCTACAGAACAGCCGCTCAAGCCATGCATGTCTTATTGTCACATCTCTGTATGTTCTCGGCCCGGATCAGTGGTGGTAAGTCGTAACTTGTCACGTTGCCGGTTACCCGCAGTTCTAATCCGAGACTCTATTGACCACACAGCAAAGCGTGCATCGTGGTTTTTCAACTCTCGAGGAAGTTAGACGTCCTGCTTTGGTTTGTTTTCGCACAGCTCACGATACCCTCGGCTGTCTCGTATCTTGTCGCATCGCCATCTACTATCTCATCGTTCCTTACAAGTCTCCTAATACATTTTTGCTTCGTTGCTGGATACCCGTCGGGGTGGGGACGACCATGTCGCGGAGTGGCACTGGACCAGATAAGAAATTCTGTAGAGTAGGCTATACTTTTCTGGCTCTGGGGACGTTATCGTGTCTCGGGGATGTGAAGATGATCAGGTGGGCGTCCCTGGACACGGGTCAATGTGTGTGAACAGCAACTTAGGGAAAATTGATTGATCTGCATTACACCTGTATGTCATAAGGACCTTGGCTTGGACATTTGAAACGGGTGCGATCCTGGCGCTCGTAGGGACCTAGACCTGGGGGAAAGTGCAGGTTGGGTTTGCCGGAGGTCACAGCTTTCGAGAGCTGTTGGACGTGGCGAAGGGAAACAGCCCCGTCGGCCAGTGCAAACTATTGCAGTGGCAGAGACGGACCCGACGAGGTGGACTATTGGGGAGCGAGATAAAGTTATGACCGGAGGAGAAGCGAGCGATCGGGTTCTTTTCAGAAGTCAGCGAAAAGAACTCGAGAAGGCAGAGCAGTTTGTCAAGAAGAGCGCGGCAGTATCAGAAAATTGTAACGGACCCGGTTGGAACCCTGCAAAAAATTATTCGGGTATAGGCGAGCGCGGGGACCTATGATGGCTGTGTGGTAAATTGGTGTGCAAACGAGGGCCATTGCTCGCTGGGACCGCGACTTTCGGCCAAAATATTCACGAAAAACGTCGACGGCACCTCCCTGAACGGAACTATTTGCGGTTTCTGCGGAACCAAATCCCTCCCCATTCAATATCCCGTTCCAATATTCGTGGTAGAAATATCACCGAAATCTACCTTCCTTTCGTTTTTTTTCTCTGTGCTTCCCCTGCAGCGCGACCGAACGTAGGCGCGTCGCTTCCTCTCTCTTTCTCTTTAATTACTCGAGGGCAGAGGAGTGTGGTTCAGTACAGGCGTATCTTTCGGTATATTCCTCTGGTGAGTCTTTCTGTACACACATACCATCATTTCACGCGTCGTGCCCCGACTAGCACCATATCCTAGCACCCGTTACGAAAATCCGGCAGAGTTCGCCTCGTTCTTAAACGCGTACGGGCTCGCTCTGCGTTCCGGAACTCCACTTGCTCCCTTTGTTCCAACGTGTTCATTCGTCACTAACCCGAACCTCTCCATTTCCAGCTAATTCCAACATCCGTTAAAACTCTATAATCTGCTTTTCGCTGTCTTTTTCTTTTTCTGTGAGCGCACCTTCTCTTTCTTTCCGATCCCCATCTCCCTAACGCCTCTCTCAAGTGCGCAAATAATTTGGCTCGTTGTCTACCATGTCGACCCACCAAGGAGATACTTCGCGCAAGCCTTCCGGCTCTTCAACGCGTTCGTCCGGTCATTCTCCCTCTGCCTCACCGGGTAACGTACGCTGTGTTATGCTGCTCCTTCCTATGAATTTTCCTTACGATACCTCCAGGCACACTCCCAGAGGATGTTGACACCCACTACAACGAACAATATGTTTGGAGTTGGAATGAGTGGGACTGCGGCTCTTAAGAATCTAAACTCAAGTTGGCAGGTACGTCGCCCGACTAGTGGCGTCTATACAAGATTAACTAATTTCGTGATGACACAGGTATGGGGTTCCGCGACTCCTGCCTCTAAGCGGAACGCGTCTATCTCATCAGCTACGAGTGTTAACGATTTGTCGCCGTCACAGGGAGAACACGGTTACCGCGCCAACCTGGGAGAGAGCTGGAGTGCTCCAAGAGCGTCTAGTGGGACCTGGGACGACATGGACGGTAGTCCACAAAAGAAGGATTTCTCGCAGCTGGTGAGCCGTAAACGCTTCAACCATCACCTTCCACGAATGTTGACGTCGTCACGTAGGATCCAAATTCCCCTCTGTCGTTGCACCATACGAAACAGAGACAGGCCACTGCCGCACAAGCGGCGGCGCTATCGAACCCGCGAATCGTAAGTGATACTGAGAAGGCCCGGATCACGGCTAATACTTTCTTGTAAAGGATGATCGCTCGTCGGCTAAGCCCGGGCAATTCTCTCCTCAACGGTTCGATAATGGTCTCGGGAAGGACGCCAGCGGGCCCAACAGATACCCGGCCTCGCCTACGGGTCCTGGAACCTTCGGATCCACCGGCTTTGGACATCAGAATGGCGGCTTTGATTCCATGCAGGTTTCTTCCATGGTCGACAATGAGTTGTCACTTGGACTTCGAGGCATGGCGGTCGAGGATGATCATCACGGACCTCAATACCGACAGCCCACGGCTCCTCAGCACAACAACCTATCTTCCATTTCTCCTGTCGCTCTTCACGGGCGAGCTCCACCGCAGATGGCGCAAACCCGTTCCTCATACGCTGGCTTCCCACAAGTTGATTACACGCATTATTCTAATGGCGCAGTGCGCGATCCTTACAGCGACTATGCATATGGATACAGTGGCCCTGCGGACCCTTCGTTATATCCCACATCCACCGGAATGCCCAATGCCTCTCCAGCAAGCCTATACCCTGGCGTATCACCACAAGCAATTCATCCTAATAATACCAATGGCCAACAGTCAGGCGTATACTTCGACTTTTCAGCTTCGGCACGGTCGCCAACTCAGTATTACTATCCTGTGCAACCCATGATGTATCCAACTATGTCTCCCATGCCGACACCTCAGCTCAGCGCGGCTTTACCAGCCGGTATGCCCGATAAGAAACAGGTTCGTTTCTTGCTGTGGTTTCCTTTTACTGTGCTTATGGTCAATGCGTAGTATGGTCATCAGCAGCAGGTAGCTCATCTGAACATGTTATATCCCACCATGCACTCATCGCCTCCCCTTTATACGCAGGCTTATGCTGCCACCCCAGACTACGGTGGTCCATTCATGCTTCATAATGGAACGATGTACGGTCCCGCTGCGCACACCATGCCGTTCTACCACCAGAACATGCGAGTCGGGCGTCGCCACGACAACACTGAAGCCGCGTTGGCATTGCGCAGCCCACAGCTGGATGAGTTCAGAGCCAACAAGACACGCAAGTGGGAGCTCAGGGTATGTTGCATGTGCGGTTACTCGCGTCTTGAAAGCTTATCCAAAGGTTTAGGATATCTTTGGCTGTGTCGTGGAGTTCAGCGGTGATCAGCACGGCTCGCGGTTCATTCAGCAGAAACTTGAGACTGCCACCAGCGAGGAGAAGCAAACTGTCTTCGATGAGATCGTGCCAGACAATACCTTGCAGCTTATTCAAGATGTCTTTGGCAACTATGTAGGGCTGGTTTATCTTTGTGTGGTGGTGGTAGGAGACTGACGGCAAAACAGGTGATCCAGAAGTTGTTCGAACATGGAACACAAGTTCAGAAGACCGTCTTGGCTAACACCATGGAAGGCCACATTCTCCCACTTTCGCTACAGATGTACGGATGTCGTGTAGTGCAAAAGGTCAGTTTCACAATTGCTTTTTGCATGGTGTCTTACAGAACGCCAAAACATGTATAGGCTGTCGAGTTTATTCTTCCTGAACAGCAAGCCACCTTCGTGAAAGAACTTGACCCCCATGTTCTCAAATGCGTGAAGGACGCGAATGGCAATCATGTACGCGCTGTTTACCGGCGAGGTCTACTACTACATCTCACATTGTTGTTACAGGTGATCCAGAAGTTGATTGAGCGCGTGTCCCCTGATCGTCTCGGCTTTGTCAATTCCTTCCGGGGCAATGTGTACGATCTCTCTACCCATCCTTATGGTTGTCGAGTCCTGCAGAGATGTTTCGAGCATCTCCCGGAGGATCAAACACGTCCACTCATGGATGAGCTCCACAAGTACATGATCAATTTGATGCAGGACCAGTTCGGGGTGCGTTAGAAAATATCGACAGCCTGCCCACTGCGCTTACACGTTTTCATTATACAGAACTACGTCGTTCAGTTTGTACTCGAGCAGGGGAAACCTCAGGACCGGGCCCAAGTTATCTCAAAATTGCGTGGCCAGATGCTCAACATGGCGCGTCACAAGTTCGCCTCGAATGTCTGTGAAAAAGCTCTTATTACGGCTGGTGCTGAGGAGCGTCGCATCCTCATCGAGGAGATAATAACTCCTAAAGCGGATGGCGTGAGCCCGATCGTGTCCATGATGAAGGACCAGTTCGCAAGTGAGTATAGCAGCCTTTATCGTTCCATTTCATTCTCGATGCTTATACTTTTATAGACTACGTTCTTCAACGGGCGCTCACCGTTGCCGATGCTGATCAGAAAGAGATGTTAATCAACAAGATCCGTCCCCAGCTCGTGACCATGCGTCGTTATTCGAGTGCCTACAGCAAGCATCTGATATCGAGTACGTTGTATTTGAACTCAACCGTAGCTACCGCTGATATGTGTTGCAGTTGAGCGCCTCTTGGAGAGAAGTTGTTCGAAGCCGTCTGACAAACCCGCTGATTATCCCTCCATATCTCAAACCAACTAATTTCGCGCCGCATCGATTTTTCATTTCCATTTTTTTCTGATCGCAATGCTATGTTACTACACTCGCATCAATTCTTCTCTGCGCAATCACTCACCCACCACCATTACTCTCACATGAACACTCGTAATCCACACACCTTCATTCATCAGTTGGATATCTTGCACACTTCATTGTTCATAGTTGTTCATTGTTCATGTCGATCATCTTACTTGTGGACACTTGCTTTCTCCACAAATCTGTCCTTGTTTCTTTTCACACTGGTACATAACATAAGTATATATACCTGAGCACACCGTTCGTAATGGTCATGGATTTCATCTCACTTGAAGTCCGAGAGTGATAAACTCGAATGCTGCAAATCATTAGCTCCAGTTACTGACAATTACCGACTTGTAAGTAATAGCCTAAGCTACAGTGACCAATGAGTTCGGCAACTGAGAAAATGCAAACCGGAACAAACACGTATATTACTGTTACAGCCGATGCTGGGGTGCTTGGCTCTCAGTGAAACGTCACCTTGCGCATTTTCTCCAACACCACGAGCTCGACTGGCCTGCAGGACAGAACGTTGAAAACATGAGCACCGTGGAAGCTGCGGCCTCGCTCTTTGGTTCAGATGGCAATTCGGGGCCAGATCCATTTGCGGTCATCGGGAATGAGGAAACGGACACGACACCAGCAACTGGCTTGGCGGTGCACGAACACGGACAGCAGACTTCTCCTTCTCATCTCTATAGCATGGGTCAAGATGCCTCCAGCTTGTTCGGCGCAGAGGATCTGCCCTCTAAAAATTTCCAGGAGGATTCTTGGTCGGCTCAGCCAGCCCTGGGCTACTCCTCAGACTATTCGCAGCCCTCGGGCGCAGAGGCCTCGAGCTACGACCGGCCGCAGGAATGGAATACTGAGTCTATCCATGTAAATGCCTATGATCAGGTCCCTGTACCCACCACTCAACCAGGTAAGTCTGCGTTATCTCAAGCCGTTTCCCATGCTAACTCCCTGCCAGTGCAAGAGGTTCATAACTCTTATAGTGTTCCTAGCTCTTCTTACGACCCGTATACCCCTGCTTCTAACGCCTCCGCTTATCAGCCACCGAGTGTTCACCAGTATTCTACCCCGCAATACACGCCGGCCCAAAGTGCCTACGACCCTTATAAGCCGACGGGTAACACATCGAGTGCTTACATGCCTTATCAGCCCCCCGCTCCTTCACACCCTCAACCCGCGTATGACCAGTACAAGCCACCTCCGACCTCGGTAACTCACTCATACACGGCCCCTTCGTACGCTGCAGCGCCAATGCCTCCGCCGCCAAGTATCCCAGCAGCCCAACCTGTTCCTCCACCCGTATCAGCCGCTGTGTATCGACCTAAGACATCGAACGCTTATGACCCACCTCTTCCACCGCCTAAAGTATCCAAGCGCGCAGTTAGTGCTCGTGCTCCGGGGTCTGTATCCCCCGCGATAGGCCACCAGACCTATCTCCCTCCAAATCAATATGCACCAGCTATGACATCACCACCGCCCCCGCCACCCTCTTCTATTAGCCCCCAATATGCTCACAATTCCGCCTCGAATCAAGGGGCTTCGCCGCACCACCAACCCTATTCGTATACACCCAATGGCTACCCTGAGGCGATAGGTCAGCACGAATGGAATTCGCAGACAAGGCAGCCAAATGGTGCTACATGGGGTGGACTGCGCGGCGAGACTTCCTACGATGGAGGACACGCTCCGCCGAGGGCGACCCATTCCCCTCAGCATATCCCACCCGCAACGCCGCCCCAGCCCTTTTCGAACCCAGAGCTACAGGAGGAGGCTCCTACTCCTCGCCCAACCCCTAGCGGCGCGTATGATGACGAAGTACACGCCAATGGTATCCTACAGGTTCAGCATTCGTATTCTCCGTCCCAGCCGGAGGAGTCTCAGGAGAGTGGAATCTCTTCTAGCCTTGCTCGTGACGAGATGTCCTGGGATGATCCGGAAGGAGGCCTCTTTGAAGGATCTCCGTCGTCCTTGAACCAGCCCGGCAACTCGTATTTCCCCCATCAGCCTGGTCGAGACGACATGCCATCGTACAAGTCATCCTCCCCAGCACCCATCGGCAACACCGCCAGGGGCGGAGAGCCAAACGGCTTTGGATCACCCCCATCCAGTCCTCCGTCCTCGCCACTCAAAGCGGCCCAATATCGTCAGGACAGCGTCTTGGCCAACGGGAGAGCATCTCCTAGGCCTACATCGGTTCATTCGAGAACTGGCTCACTTGGTTCAAACACCTCTTCTCATCGCGGTCCTGTGCCGAGAGTATCGTCTCCTCTCCGTGGAAACATCGTTGACTCTACTGGGCAGGGCTCGTACTCTCCCAACATCAGTGCTAAACCTGTAAATCCTTACGACCCGTCGCCGTACGCTCCCGCCGTGCCCAGGACAACTTCTCCTAGCTCGGTTCGGTCGTTGAATGTCCAGCAAGCAGCCGGCGGTCCCCATGTCACGGCGACTTCCGCTGTCCCTCACTCAGCACCGCACAACGTGAGGTCCCACGCAGGTGTTGAGAGGACAGTCTCTCCTATCGCTGCTCGGTCCCAGCAAGGATCCCCTGCTCCTGACCATTACGCTCCCCCGAAGGCTTCCCAATCTCACATTCCATCGAACTTACGGGGGCGGTCGAGTTCTAATGGTTCCACATTTTCTGCGGGCTCCGGTTCATTGGACATCCCGAGTAAACGCGGAGACTACGGAGGCCTATCTTCCAGATATCCTAGCGAACCTGGGTCTTACGGGAGTGTCAGCGCCTATCCTATCGCTCAGGAGATTTACATGTCCCCGCCAGCTCGCCCTCCTTATGCGCCCTCTCCCTCTTTGGTCGGAGCGAATGATCCCCTCGGGCGCACATCATCCCGCGCACCTATTATCAGCTTTGGATTCGGCGGGAAAGTAATCACTTGCTTCCACGACGCGGCGGACTTGATGACCGGTTTTGACGTTGCGCTTTCTTCTCGTCGGTCTACCGATATCCAAGTCCGTGTCCTTCACAAAGTATTACCGGAAGCGGTACTTGAGTCATCATCGGCTACTTACCCCGGTCCCCTGCTCTCTGACCCTGGCACTCCCGTCACCGGGCTGGTGCGTACTGGTGCTTCAGCTCAAGTGAAGACGAAAAAGAGTAGGGTAATAAAATACTTGGAGGAACGATCGGAGGAGATATCGCGCGGTGTGTCATACATTTCCGACGGTGTTGAGAAGCAGCACCTGGAGGACAAATTGGCCCTCGTAAAGTTGCTGAAGGTCTTGGTGGAAAACGACGGTGTTCTATCCGGAAGGTGCGCACTGGTGCTATTCGTTGCGTGGGCCACTTTCCTGAATTGCATTTAGCGCGCAAATTGATGCTGCTGTACGAGCCGCAATTATTCCACGGCTCTCTTCTCCCGCCGAGCCAAACCAAGACGGCGCCAGCAATCTTTCTCCACCGTCGTTCACCTCACCGATTCCGAACGCATATGGTCTGAACTCTGCCGTTTCTAGCATTAACGAGGCTCCTATTGCTGTTTCTACGCTACTGCCCTCTGCTCTTGATAAGATCCAAGAATTTCTTATCCGTGGTGAGCGCCGACAAGCTTACCATTTCGCTCTCGACGAGAAGCTATGGGCCCATGCAATGGTTATCGCCAGTAGTATTGATAAAGAAGCGTGGAAAGAAGTTGTTCAAGAGTTTCTCAAGACGGAGCTGGGATCACAGGAAAGCGTGAAAAGAGGGACCACACTACGAGGTCAGGAGCGTGTCTCGTCCCCGACGAATAGTAGAGAATGGCTTCGAGTCGCCTATAGCTTGTTCTCAGGCCAAGGACCGGCAGCAGGTCAGTACATTAGTTGCAGATCTTGCTGATTTGACGCGAACTTCTATGCAGTCAAGGAATTGGTCCCCACAAATTTGCTCTCTAGAACTGCAGGTACCCTCCAAGTTCCTGCCCCGCCAATGCCTCACATCACGCCCATGTCTCCAAACTTCCCGGCGCCTGCTGTGACAGCTCAAATACCTCCCGATTCCCTTTCCAAATGGCCAGAAATAGTTGCGACTATAGTCTCTAGTCCTTTGACGGCAGAGTGCTCTGCGACGCTGACTGCTTTGGGGGACTATCTGGTTTCCCACAATTTTGTCGAGGCTGCACATGCTTGGTCTGTACTTCACTTATCGCCTGAAGTACAAGCTTACCGACCGTTTTTCAGTTACCTGCTCTCTCCTCAAACATCCTCTATGGGTGGTGTTGGTAGCCCGTCAACCAGAATAATCCTGGTGGGCTCACGGAACCCTCACTCTTGGCCGGTGTTTACCAAGGACCCCGACCCAATCATATTTTCTGAGATTACAGAGTTCGCCTTCTCTTTGAAGCCTTCTGTGAAAGGACAGGAACCCTTCCATGGATTCCCTCATTTGCAAGCCTACAAGATGATTCGGGCGTCATATCTCTCAGAAATGGGTCACGTTCAAGCAGCGACCAGGTCAGTACATAGATCGTCACCCTTCCTCTCGTTATGAGACTCACGCTCTCGAAGGTATTGCGAAGCAATTTCGGGATCGATGGGCCGCCCTTCGCCCTACTTCAATGCCGTGCTCTCAGACCAGCTAAAAGGACTCGCTGACCGCCTCATTGGAGTGTCTCATGTTGGCAAGGCCGGAGCTTGGATAGGTGGAAAGATGAGCAAACCCAGCCTCGACAGTATCGGAAATTGGTTAGAAGGGCGTCTAACGGAATTCATCGCGGGCGGAAGGGACGATCCTTCTCCTCCCCCTGTTGAGCCGTCGCGTAATCAGCAATCAGCCTTTGCTGGCCCTTTCAGCACAATATCGTCTGCAACAAACTCTGCCAGCCCATCTCCGCCTCCCACAATGACGAACCTCCACTCCATGTCTGGAAATGCTCCGCCACGCAGAAGTGGTTCCGCCATGGCCATCACCTCCACGCAAGCTCATGTACCTATCGATCGCGCTTCTTCCGCGATGGAGTATTATCGGCCGGCGAGGAATTCTTCTCCAGCACCCCAGCAACCCTACGTGAACTCTGCGTCGACATCGACATACTCGCCATATGTGCAAATAGGCAACGGACACGCCGCTCCTAACGGCTATGCCTCCGCCTATGCTAACGATACATTGCCACGAAAGCCTTCCCTCGAGATCACAGCAGAAGAAGGACCCAATCAAGAAGAGTCGGGATCAGGGTCAGGATGGTGGAATTCTCTCAATAGTGCGGACTCGGCATCAACACCGACGGCAGCTACTTTCCACCAAGTCAACGATTACCAACCCTCGTCCGAAGGTTTCATATCTCTCATGGACGACCCTGCCCTCTCTGTGACACCAAGCCCTCCTGCGTCCCAGCACCGACAACCGAGCCACGATGACGAGGATGATGATGACCTTGGTTTGGGGAACAGCACCAAACGTGATCGTTCTGAAGCGAAAATGGAAGATGAGGGGGTGCCGTCGTCGTCCCCAACGGAAACAGCCAAGACGCAAGATACACCCGGTCAGTGATTTAGCATAGATTATCGCTCACTTACTAAATCCGACTTGCAGAGGTCAGACCCCCTGCTGCTCCGCCAGCGGCAGCATCGGGTTCATGGCTCAGCCGCTTCTGGAAACGAGGTGACGCACAACCTGGCCCAGTGAAAGCAAGTCTTGGAGAGGAAACCAGCTTTTACTATGACAAGGAGTTGAAACGCTGGGTTAACAAGAAGGTCGGCATTTCGGGCGCTTTCTATTAAATCGTTACTTATCTTCCTTTTAGGCTGGAGCCGAGGATGTCAAGCCAGCTGCCCCACCGCCTCCTCCTTCTCGAGCCCAGACTGCTTCTCCTGGGAGAACAGCAGGTCTCCCAGCTGCTCCCGGACCCACGCCGCCGCCGCCGCGCTCTGCGTCTGCCATTGACTTGACCAATTCGCCTCCAAACAAGCCACCAATGCGTGTGCGTTCAAATCTGGTCCCTGCGGAATTTTCCTCAATGCCCAACACCCCCGCGTCGGCTTCCATGCCGAGTACACCACCCCCGTCGGCGTCGTTGGGTGGTCCACCTCCACCGGGTCGACCGAGGTCACAGGCAGCAAAGCGAAATGTGCGGAGTCGATACGTGGACGTTTTCCAACAAGAGACTGGCGCATAGATTAAACTACTTTTACATAAATATGATCTTCCCGACTTCAATGTCTTGGATTTCAGACGTTTCACTCATACTTAGGTTCCTCATTGTTATTCGGTTTTTTATGTCTCCACATTGCACAAGCGGACCTATTGATGCTGGATACGCAGAAATTTACGTGTCCTGTAGTTGCTAATCATGACACAGCAATCTAGAAAAATAGCTTGAAGGGATAGCCTATCGCCATGGGTCAGAGAATGATAATTGGGTGTCCAAGGTTGTACTTACCCCGGTTTTTGACACGGAAGAGTGATACCAGGATGGAGAAGACAATGAGGTTGACTGCGGTCCAGAGGTATACTTGGGTCCTTTGGCGGGTGGGCGACAGCTGGTGCGGAGTGACAACCGTGAGCATCAGGAATGAACCAGCAAGAAGTCCGTCTACGAAACAAATTAGTGAGCAAACAATGCATGCCCACAGGAGACGTACATATCATGGCCACCACTTGCACTTCCTGGCCGTACTGGTTTTGGTAACCGGCGGCTATCCACCCTCCATCAGGTCCAGTGTAAGGTACACCCCGAATACGAGTGAACATGTAGCCTGACGTCATGACGAGGGATACGAGGATGGTGCCAGTCGCCCATACCCACCGGTTTTTCAACGCGGGAGAAATGAAGCGACCAATAAGCGTTATAATAGGGACGAGGGATGCCATAGTACCCCAGCGAGCCCAGTCAATAGGTGCTGTGTAAGGTATGGGGACGGGAGTGTGGACAGAAAGTTGGTCAGCAAGGGGCCCGGCTTCAAAGCCACTGAAAGGACCTGTGAGTTATAGCTAGAACGAGGGAGGGGGTGACATACTGAGAGAAATCGTATTTGAAGGCTGCAGTCTTTCCGCTAGCAGGTAGACGTGGACCCTCGGTCGCGGGGTAAACGTAAACTACTGGCGCAGAAGACAAGCCGAGCTGTACAAACGATCAGAACGGGTTCTGAATATCAAAGACACTGAGTTTCACATTTTGGAAAACAGTATAGGCGTCATCGAAGTCGACCGTAGCGAAGAAGTGGCTGTCCCGCTCTGCCTTTGGGACCTTAGTCCAAGCTTCTGCGACCGCAACATAGGAAGGATGGAACTCTCTGGAAATCCATCCGTTAATTTCACAAGAAAACTGACTCGGCTCTTGAGGTGAACCCACCTGCAGGGAGCACATCTCCGCTTGGGGTCCATTGCAGTGAATTCTACGGCAGCAGACCAGTTTCGGTCAGACGAGGCCAGTAGGTTGAATGAGGTCGCATCGAGCTTGATAAGACCATTTCCAGCTGCAGCGAGGTCTACCAGCTGCTCGTGAGGAGACTTTTTGGCCGCGAAACAGAGCGGAAGGTACAAAAGAGCGAAAATGGGCCAGAGCATATTGTCGACGTGTAATAAGTCGCAAGGCTCACGGTACAGTGCAGCTATAGCACCCGTGGGAACTCGGTACTTGGGGGGTCAACTTTTCAGTCAAGGCTCAGAGTCTGGAGACCGACGCTCTGAGCAATGTCCCATGCCCTTCTCCTTCGTCTCTTTCTTTCCCCGTCCTTTTTCTCCGTCCATGTAGCCCTCCGCTATCTTATGCTCTATGCGGACAACATCGGAATCACGTACTACCTCACGCGTAGGCTCAGAGAACTGGACACTCATGAATTACGCGAGGTGTGGGGATTCATATGGTGAACACGAATGATTCTCGCGACATCGACCTCGTTTTGACCTTCAGTCCATCAGCCATCTCCTTGTCACGAGACCCTCAGAATCGCGAGCGTTGGAATGCTTTGTGGTCGAGGTCGCACAGCGGTCCACACACATAGCTATGCTTGTATGTGTCCAACATATGTTATGTGGTCCGGAGACTGAGTGTTCCCGCAGACATTGTGGTTCATGCAAGCATCCCTTCAAGACCTCGCCTCAATGCCCAATACACCATCGTTTCACGTTTGTCAGCGGACGTTGCACAAGTGCCATGAAATCATTTTTGGCGACCTCCCCCCGCCGGCTTCCAGTCCATATTCCGCACTGAGTCTTCCATTTCAGTCACGCTTTACTCGCCGGAAAGTAAAGGCTCGCGTCGAGCCTGCACTGGTTGGTATAGGCCTTGCATTAGCTGGTGCACCTGGAATGCCCGTTCTTACCGATATAATGGGTGAAGTAGCACTGCAACAAGGGCGCGCCGACGATGACGGTACAGATCTGAAAAGTGTCGAAACCGAGGACGACACCGTGCATCGCGTTGCATCTACTACAATCAACGACTCCGGAGATGACGACGACAATGCCTCTGATGAGAGAACCCAGCCAGACCAGTCAGCCGAATCCACGGAAGATCTGCCGCAAGAATCTCCTAACGACGCTCAGACCAAGCCGCCCTCAACGAGATCACCTTCGAATCGTGTACGAACAGTGGGCCCCGCTCAAACTAGTCCCGCCCTTGTCCATCTTCGAAACACGCATCGCCCTCGGCTATCGGATGACCCCCTAGATCAGCTCGGTCAGCGACCTACTCGTGTCGCGAGTCCATACCAGTCTTCTCCATCGATACCGTCCTCACAACACCCTCTCCGTGCGAACGTTTTGAATGCCGCGGATTCCCTTTTGCAAAAGTATGATCTGCAGTCCCAGACTCTTCTTCTTAGAAGTCAATACTGCCGCTCGGAGGTACGCGACATCTACCTTGTGTTAATTATCAGCCGTACAAAGCATTTTGTAGGTACAATTTCTGCTCACCTTGGAGACCATATCCAATCGGTTGTTGGTTGTACCGAAGCCTGCCCGCGTCAGCGCTCTAAGAGCAGAGCTAACAGCGCTGAACCATAAGCTACCCGCGGAGGTGAGGATGCTTCTTGAGCTGCCTCTTCCATAGCTAATTCATTGCGTCCCTTGAGGTATGCATGCCCATGTGGTGTTCCTCGTCAGATACCCCGCGACCATCGGGTTGCTCTCAACCTCACCACAAAATAGTTCGCATACCCCCGGGCGAGAGTGTCGTCCTGAACTCGGCTGAGAGAGCGCCATATCTGCTCCTCATTGAAATTCTCAATGGCGACCTCGATTTTGATCCCATGAAGAGAGGTAATAAAGAGACTCTCAAGCGGATTGTCACCAAGGAGAATGAACGTAAAGGTGCCTCCCGGGAGCTCATAACATTTAGCAGCCCACAAAACACTCACCGCCAGAAGAGCATCGTGGATACGGTAGCTGGTTCGGAATCGGCGTTGGGCAAGGACTCTGCGGATTCGGCCGAGGTTCAGCCGCCTATTTCAAGTAGCAGCAGCACTGCGTCGTTGCTTGGAGATGATGAAGAGATGGATCTCGTGGAGCAATTATATGGCGCTGGTCAATCCCTCCGAGGTCCTATAGATATCTCTGAGTCCATCGTGCTGCCACCTGCACCCAAGAACAGGGAACTTGACATGGTTGCCTGGTCTCGGACATCTTCACTACCTTCCTCCCCCCTCACTGAGCAAGGGTCCCCTTTTGTAAACCCAAGCCCTGCTTTCCCTCCATCCAACACCTGGAGATCTGTTCCTCCGCCCCCTCCTCGAGCCCCAGAATCCCTACAGCCCAGCATATCTCAAAGCAGCAGTGATCGCATTCTTTCTCTGGATGATTATTCAGAGCGCATGCGTACGGCTGCGGTGATGCTCGCACAGTTGAACTCGAACCTGATCCGTGAACCTGTTACCTCTCTCCCCGCGCCAGGGGGTTCCGCCGCTGCAACGGAACAGCCCTCGTCCTCAGGTGCACTGAGATGGCTTCCTGGATCGAGTTGGCTTGCAGGCTCAGGCGATCAGACGAATGGAGGACCGTTACACCCTTCACTAGGTGGTCGCACTCCAGATTCTTCCGCATCAATGCGGATGAGGGTTCAGCATGCGGAGGCCGCAGCTATTCGTGACCGGATAATGACAGAAATGCTTGCTCTAGAGGAAGAGCGGATGGAGCGGATGAGGGAGAATCGAGAGGGTGAGGGCCTGATGAGGATCGGGGACGTCGGTGACGGCTTGAAAACTGCGGAGGATGAGAGCATCATCAAGCGCGAGCTTAACAAGGCAGATCCGTCTGCAGTTGTATTTAGCGAATCATGGGCAGCCAAGAAGGTAAGTTAAAACCTCCGCTCAATCTTCCAGGGCTTCATCCAGATTCCACTCAGAGTCGAATACGACATGGGTCGCCCTACGGTCACCTTGGTATGCATGTCGAAATCACCGATGCGTATTTAAAACTTACGATGTTACAGTGAACTGGGATTGCGTCTCGGTCATCGTGAAAACAGGTGGAGACCTTCGTCAAGAGCAGGTCGCGGTGCAGCTAATCCAGGAGTTTGAGCGTATATGGCAAGAAGAAAGTTGTCAGTGTTGGGTGCGATAGTACGTTTGCCCTCTGCCCCGCAGCAAGCTGCGCAGACTTAATGCTTCTGGTTAGCTTTCGCATCCTCATCACGGGAGCCTCTTCGGGACTTGTCGAGACCATCACGGATGCCGTGTCGATCCATTCCATTAAGAAGGCAGAGTATGCACGTCGGCTAGCAGAAGGTAGGCTTGGGTATGTTACACTACTTGATCATTTCAAGTCGGTAAGTAGTCCAGGCACGTGCTGGTTTATGCTGGATAATGAACTCTCGTAGACGTATGGCGATCCGACAACAGCAAAGTTTGTCCGCGCTCAACGCAATTTTGCTAAATCTCTAGCGGGTATGTGCGAACGTTGAACAGGCTAGGATTATAGAAATATGATGATTTTCCTAGGTTACTCGATCGTGACATACCTCCTTCAGATTAAAGATCGTCATAATGGCAACATCTTACTGGATCGAGAAGGACACCTCATTCATATCGACTTTGGCTTCATGCTTTCGAACTCACCTGGTAATATCGGTTTCGAGGCAGCACCCTTCAAGCTTCCACCAGAGTATTTAGAGGTTCTCGGAGGGGTAGAGGGCGAGCCATTCCTTGAGTTCAAGCGCCTGTTTCGAGAAGGGTTTGAAGCCGCACGGAAGCACTGCGACAGAATCATCAGTAAGTACGAGTGCCATAGTACTGCATATGAACGCTGACAGTCACCTACATAGCTCTTGTTGAATTAATGCAAAAAGGTTTGTCGGCACACTGTCAACTAAGAATCTTCGTAATTGTATTGGCCCCCAGATTCCACTCTTCCGTGTTTTGCCGCGTTTGGAGATCAAACCGCAGTGCAGCTCCGGGAACGATTTCAGCCGGCTCTCACCCATTCTTTGGTCGGGGAGTACGTTGATCGGCTTATCGACAGCTCACTGGGTTCCAACTGGACACGACTTTATGACTCTGTAAGCCATGCTCTTTCTTTCTGGTCGCCGCGACTTAGCCTCCCCTAGTATCAGTATTACTCGCAGTCCATCCTATGAGCGTTGGGCTACCGAAATTCGGGACTACACTGCCACTCATACGAACTTCTTCCTAGGAGTACTAACGATCGTCACGCTTTGCATGTTGTTACACCTGGGTATACAGATCACGGACTTCACCATCTATACTTATTGATTGGCATTGTGTGGTACTAATGAGTATCTGTCATATATATATCCTCCGCCTCCTCAATGATTCAGACGTCCCCGACGACTAAAACATCTTGTCGTATCTGCTCAAACACGAGTACCACTCGTAATCTGAATGGCGCTGCATCAGGAGTGACACTTGAGAAGTTGAACTGGAATGTCCTTACCAAAGTTTTGACTAGGGTCGCACCAACATTTGCCTTTACTATGTGCGGCTCCTTGAGGGCAGTGTTGAAAGGGTTCATGTTTGTATCCAATATCATTGAAGAAGTGGATCTGGTCTTTCCTGGCGAACAGTGCAGCCCCTATGCTGTGAACGGGAGCATCACCCCATCGCTGTTACTGGTGAGTGGGAAGTGTTGTCAAGAGTCAGTATATCAAAAATACCTCGTAGTAGAAGCCACCCTGCTCGTCGAGGTAGTCAAAGAATTTGGAGTAGGCTTCACCCCTCCATAAATCTAGGTCGCCGATCTCGAAGTTACTCCAGACTGACATGGAGAGTGCGTTCAACATAAAAGAGACGTGACGCCACAACGGCCCAGCACTCACAATGACACCGATTGTAAGTTTCACCACCGTCGTCCGATAAAAATTGCATTGCATTGTCCTTGGCCACAAGGTTGGGGTTGGAGTTGATGAATGCTTCAGAAACCATAAGCTCCGCTAGTACAAGGAATGATCACAGCGTCATACCTCGTACTTCGTTCCAGAGAGTAGGGATAGTTGTTGGGTACTCGTAAAGTGAGACCGTGAAGCCTACAGTGGACTTGAGCACCCGGTCGACAATCAGGCCACGATATCTCACCATATACTTTGCCCTCATCTTGCATGAGCAAGAAAGGATCATAGTCAACGTCGCAGAAGAACTTGACATCGGGTCTACGCCGCAGCATGATGAGTGAGATACAGAAATGAACGAGGCATACTCACTCTACTCTCCAGTAATACCTGTATTTTTGGAGCAGCTCCTGGCGATAGAAGAACTGCGATGATTCAAATTAAGACGGACCATCTAAACGACCGCGATAGGAACTTACTCCCGAGTTAAACCGGCACATGTTGCGATAACTTGGAACAGAATCAGTATATGGGTTCTAGAGCGCCTTTCTCGCGACAACGTACGGTACGCTCCCTGTGGAAAGCAGCGTCAGTGATTAGTTCATACGCTCCGAGGTTGTACGTGCCTCCGTAGATAACAGAGTTTTGCACCATGGCTTCACGTGCCTCGGTAGCTCTGGTCTCGTTGATCCACGAGGGCTGATACCAGTCGTCGTGCGGTATAAGACCGAACTCAACCGGTGCATCAGTGAGGGCTGTGATGTAGCTGTTCGCGACGGATATGAGCATCTAGGCGGCAAAGCAGTGGTGCTACGTACTTCTTGAACTCTTGCGTGAATGGTTGTTCGTTAAGGAAGACGTAGGGATACTTGAACTTCCTGTTGAACCTGTCTTCGATTTGTTTCATGCTGCTCATGATGCCGGGCAAGTCACTGTTCCGAACGAGCATAACAAAGGTCGCATTCGCCTTGCGATCGGGCTCGGCTATCGGCTCTGAGGGTTTATAGTATTTGTCGGGTACTGGCTCTTTGTATGGAGGCTGTGACTTCGGGCCAGTGATTTGTTCGGCGAGGCGCGAGATGGATGTAGCCTTTCCATACTCCTCGTGCGAGAAGCTCATAATATAATGTAAACTGACCTGTCGAAGGAGTCAGTCACCATAGCTCAACGGAGTATGCAAACAGTGGGCCGTACTATTATGCCGAGAACGAGCACAATATACCGCATGGGCGTCATCATCTTCGCAGGGAAAGCCCGTGCGGACTTTGGTGAGAGGTAAAAGCGAGAGCGAGATAACGTCAACAGCAAAGAGAAAACGAAACAGATGGACGAGCGCTGCGGTCACAGTCGCGGTGAAAGCGGGTTTGATGCAGACCAAGTTGCCACAGCCGCGGCTCTGCCAGTCCACGTGGCGACGCCATATTGCTATACTCCTGCACCACACTGACACCCACCTCCAAGTTAGTTAGAGGCAGGAACACCGTGAATAACATGTTGGGAGCTAAGTTAGTAAGTATCGGCGGACCTCCACAGGATGTTATCATATTAGCACTTTCAATACTACTGGAACATAGCTATAGCTACGTAGCTAATGCATCGGGTAAAAATACAATGGTCGTTATCAGCATCTAAGACAATCGCATGAAATGTTTCAGGCACGAGTTTTGGGAAAAGTCTAGTAGACAGCGTTAGCTACAGGCACAGGAGCAACCGTGGAATAATATCGCACCAAAGCTATCGTTTGGGTCACACGAACAGCGGCCATTTCTCCAGTCTTTGCCTTGTGGACAATGCTGGAATGGACTATGTCGGTAGCCAACGTCCTTGAAAAAGTGGATCTGGTCTTTGCGCGCGAACAGTGCGACAGCAATGCTGTGAATAGGTGCGTCCCCCCAGCGCTGTACGAAGGTAGGTCAAGTGGTAGATAGCAAGTAACGATGCAATGATACCTCGTAATAGAATCCGCCCGTCATCTCGAGGTACTCAAAGAATTTTGTATAGGCTTCGCTTCTCCAAAAGTCCATGTCCGCTATCTCGAAATTACTCCAAACTAGACGTGATCATTAAAGCTCAGCAAGCTAAGAGACTGCGAAAAACCTACAGTGACACAGATTATAAGTGTCGCCTGCGTTGTCAGAGAGGAAATCCATGGAGTTGTCCGGTGAGAGGTATTGAGGATTCTCACTAATGAAATCTAGCGCTTCATAAGCAGGGCAGCCACTCTATGAAGCGATCAACTATCCACAAACCCTTTATCGTTCCCCATAGCGTCTTAATTGTGGGCTCCCATTCGGGCATTGCGATGGTGAACCCTGGTGCCGGTATGAAAAATCGAAGCAGCACTAGGATTCACAGCCACTTACCATATAGCTTGTCATTATCTTGCATATAGAGGAAGGGATCATAGTCGAGATCGCAAAAGAATCTGACATCAGGTCTGCCCATACACCGTTAGTAAATGGCGGGCCAAAGTATCCGCTCGCGTACTCGACCCTCCAGTAATATTTGTATGGCAAGAGTAGTTCGTGTTTGAAGAAAAACTGGAACACAGGTGAGTCAACAGTGCTCAGGCTTGCTCGAAAAGTACTTACTCCCGAGTTGAACCGACACATATTCCGATATCTGGGGGGCACGTGAGTTTCTGGACAATCTGTGCAACGCGAGAAACATACGAGACGCTGCCTGTTAGATAGGACCAAAGTCTTCAGGTTGGTACATCAATAATTACGCGCATACTTACCACCGTAGATAATGCCTTGTCTAACCAGGCTGTTGCGGCCCTCACGGGCACGCTTTTCATCGATCCAGTCAGGTTGGAACCAGTGCTCCCTTGGTATGAGACCGAAGGAGATGGGGGAATCAGTTAACACGCTAACTCGCCTGCAGGAATTATAAGCTTCGTCTGCGCAGATGAAGAGCACCCTCACCGTTTGAAATCCGCCGAAAATGGCTCCTCATTCAGGAGGACCCAAGGATATTTAAACTCCCGATTAAATTTCGCCTCCAGTTGTTCCATACTGCTGATTACACCGTCCAAGTCACTGTTACGCGCAAGTATCACAAGTGTAGCATTTGCTCGGCGTTCTTCTGGAGGTGCATTTGTTACCTTTGGGTCGAGATGGAGCTCAGGAGCTACTGGATGGATCGACGCCAAGTCGGGGTTCGGCCCAACTTCGATGGTGGTGGCTAGATCGGTTTCATTGACGTCGACAACTACGTTTGAGTCCTTCGATATTCGCCATTGAGCGGCGAACTGATTTAGAGAGGACTGAGCGGTCTCTCGATGTCCAGCAGTTAAGACGTATACGATGCATGCCTAACACACTTTTAGCGCTGTAAGATGTCGATCTACGAACCGGGAACCAACCAAAATGGTGACCGCGACGAGTATCGAACGTTTGTGTGCGGCAGTCAATGGAATGGTCATGCTTGCCAATCGTCGAGGACCTTTTGCCATTCACGTGCAACGAAAACTCGTTTGGAGGAGGGGGGAATAGCCGATATCAGACCCTGCGACTCTTATACTGGCCGGAGGATAACCAAGGATTGCGAAGTGAGAGTTTGGGGTAACATGATTTTTTTCGAGAACAGGACGTGCACATAATCTACACCAGATTTGTCAATGGAGCTGCGCAGCACGCACCGGGTGGAGCGAGAACGTTGATACGACATTATACAATGGCTTCCGCCTCGGTTACCCGGGGAAACGCTTGAGTGGCGAGTGCCAACATGGGGCAGCTCTGCACATAAGGATAATTAATTATGGTCGACATAGACGCGCTAGCCGCGGTACAGATTGGATCTCATACTTACATTGCGCTGTGCGAGGCCTGTATGCAATGCCAACTATACCGCCGGAAACTGCCTTCCCCACCGACATGGATCTATTTAAAGGTAATGATTAACTTCGTTCAGGAACGTGGGCGTCATGAGACAAGCTGTAGCGAAGGGCGTACAAAAGGGATCTAGACTATCGGATCCTAGAGATGATATTGGCGATATTCAAATAGCGTCAATTGGTGACCGAGTGAGGTTCAGTGCCAAAGGATGGTCGACCGAGCCACTGTCCAGTAGTGGGAGAACCTGCTAATGATACCGATAACCTATGTCATGGCAGGGAAAATTATAGCGGGTATCGCGAACGGAAGGCCGGCGGTTGCTGGGAAAAGGGAGATCGTGCTTGGTGAGCCGCCAATCAGCGAGCTACCATGGGCCGCGAGGGGAAACAGGTTAGGTCTGATTATTCTTGCGATTATTCGCCGCGAAACGTTGCTGCCGCTACCGTCAAGCTTTAGCGAATGACCATGCTTCTCATCTGGGTTGCTAGAAAATCTAATATAACTGAGCGGTGGCAAAAGTAAAGATATTGCTTCCTCCTTATCGTCCTGAAAATAAGACCTTGTAGGATTGGTGTCCGAGTCGACTGTTCAATGAAAGAAGCCGCAGTCGGTGCAGCTATACATATCTTCCAGGCCACCGCGGCATCATCGACCGTCATCCTCCGACTGCCCGGGCCGTGATTTAACACAGAACGACTTGGCCTTGTCAGAGGACGAGTGCACACACTCACCGCAGATATGAGCAGAGACGTTAGAGCAGATATCCAGGTGGAAATGTCAGCGGCAATGGTGGAATACTCAAAGTGTATAACCCTCTGGATAAACGCCAGCCAGGCTTTATGATCATCGTGACCATCTTTATTCGAGCGTATGGCGTCGGCTGCGAAACCCAGAGATACAAGAATGCAAAGAAAAACATGCACGGGCCCGGAGATCGATCGCGTTGTTGCCCGTCAGAATCGCCTGCGCTGCTCTACCAGAAGAGTTGTGGATGGATGTACTGAGGCAGTTCGTGGCAGAGGCTTTGGGCGCTTGTAGAATAGCGCTGGGTCCGAATTTGGCAATGTTTGTTCACCCAATTTTTTGAGTCGTCACCTTCTTGTGCTTTACTTTCTGTTCTATATGGCGTCCATTTCGTCTCCTCCTACTGATGGCTTCACTGACCCATCTCCTTCCTTTTCTCCTTCCCCACAAAAACCGTCGCTAATTCCAGGCATAGCTCCCTTGACAAATGTCTTCAGTCGGTTTTCACAGTGGCGGAAGTCGCTCGACCTACCAAACCCCGGGTCTGTCGAGAACCTGCAGAAGGAAGTCAAAAGTATGTAGTTCACGTGTCTTTTCAAGCATTTCTAACACCTTTCGTGTATTTCTCAGCAACGCACTTGACCAACTTCATCTTTGATGGCGCTCGGGCGGACCTCACGAAGAGTCTGTCGATGAACCCCGCGTTCCAAGTAACACATTCCTTCGCGCTCGGCTCCCAGACCGCGGCTCCGTCGTACAACTTCGGCGCAGTTTTTGCCAATAGCAACGTAAATTTAGTTGAGGCTCTTCGTATAGAGCGCCGCCTCACCCTTTGAACAGGTGTTCTTGCAAGGGAGCGTCGATCATGAAGGGAACGTCAACGCGCGTATGAACCAGGGGTGGACGGAAAACTGCATCACAAAAATGCAGGCCCAGGCAAGTCTCTTGCTGCTTATGCCTCATCTCATGCTCATTCTTGATAAATTTAAGCTCTCATCCCAAGTAGGCCATAATATGATACAGTTGGAGCACGACTACCAAGGTCAAGATTACAGCTTGAACGCCAAGGCAGTCAATCCTTGGCCTACAGACCTCACTGGCATCTTCATCGGCAGTTACTTCCAGTCTCTGACCAAAAACCTTGCCGTTGGTGTGGAGTCCTTATATCAACGACCAACCCCCGAAATGGCAGAGCTCTCCACCTCCTACCTCGCGAAAATCACAAGCACAGATAAAAACTGGATCGCGACTGCACAAGTGCAGCCCGCTGGCATCGTTCAAGCAACTTACTGGCAGAAATTGAGCGAGAAGGTGGAGGTCGCTGCGGACCTCCAGCTGATAGCCGCACCAGCGCGGAGAGACGCGATAGCTACTCTTGGCGCGAAGTATGACCTCCGCATGGCGACATTCAGAGCACAGCTGGATTCCACTGGGAAGATATCAGCACTTCTTGAACAGCGTTTTGCACCCACTTTCGCGTTCTTGGTTTCCGGGGAGATCGATCACTTGAAGGTAAGCTAACACGTCGTCAGCCGTGCAACGTCTGGCTAAAATATATCGACTTTCAGAACGCTGCTAAGGTCGGAGTCGGTGTGATGATCGAGAGTTCGAGTCTGACCCCCGAGGAGATGGGCATGCCTCCTCAACCATAGTTATGAAGTATTATCATATAGAGCCATACTAGTAGGACACTTTCACAGGCATACACCCTTCTCAGACCTTCCCTGTCGAGCACCCTGTTGTCGTGAGAAACGTGGTTGGTGGAGTTCTCGCCATGGATGTGAGCCATTCTGAACCAAAACCATGGTCGAAAAGCTACTTGAACTCCGCGATGTCAGTTGCGCAAGGAACAAGGACGAGAACATATTCTCGTCGGTCAATTTCGATGTCAATGAAGGTGACGTCGTCGTCTTGCAAGGGAAGAGCGGGTGTGGGTATGAAATCCTCCAAGCTTATGAACTCTTGCTTGAGTCTGATCCCACTGGTCACAGCAAGACGACGTTGATGAAATGCATCGCCCATTTGAATGTCTATGAGGGTCATATTACGTTCAACGGGCGGTGAGTGGACATACTTGTCAAGGCAGGACGTGGTCCAGTGACGAGCTCGCCGTTTAATTCCACAGGTCACCAAAGTCATATGGTACGTACTCCATTTATTTCGAACCGTGTTGTGGGCTAAGCACGCAACGGCTGTACTGCGCTAACTACAGGCATCCCCTCCTACCGAACACAGATATTCTACGTGCCTCAGAGGCCGTCCTTGCTGCCGGGAACTCCGCGTGACTTCCTAGCTACCATTGCAAGCTTCCAGTCTCGGAAAGCGCATTCCAAAACCGAAGGCGGTGATCTCAACTACCCCATGGACGTCGCAGGGGCATGGGGCATTGACGAAGAGCTTTGGGACAGAAATTGGTCCAACCTGAGCGGAGGTGAGTCACAGAGGATTGCCCTGGCCACTGCAGTAGGCCTCAACACCGCCGAGGTGCTGTTGCTGGATGGTAGGTCTTATTTCGACCACGTACTTCGAAAAGTGGATCGATTAACAATGTCACGCACAGAGCCTACCTCTGCTCTGGATCCTACCTCTTCCTCTCAAGTTGAACAGTTCATTCTCGATGAGCTGAAGTCCTCTGAGAGTCGACTGAAGGCGGTCGTATGGATCACGCACTCCGAGGAGCAAGGGCGGAGAGTGGGCACAAGATTCCTGCGCATATCTGCTTCAGGATGTGACGAGGACGCACGAATGCCTGAGACGTAGACCTGTATAATATCAACACTATGAGCTGGAAAAGCAAGCGTTCAAAAAATGAAAAACTATAGTCCCACCGAGGGTTGAACTCGGGACCCTTGCATAATGTAACCTCATAAGTACAACGCTCTACCACTGAGCTATGGGACTGTTGGAAGATTCCTACCCTCGTGTCGTTATAAAGCTGTCTCCACACCCTCGACACAAAGAATAATCATGCGGCTCACGCACAATTACCCTTTGCTATGAGATCAGTACGAAAGCCTCCACAAAAATCTCACTATAGAGCCTTTATTTTGCATGTGTGATGGACCTTCTTATGTATCGCTTGGCTTTGCACGATCCTTGAGCTGACATGCAAACTAGAGTTCAAAGTGAATAGAGTGTGGTATCTCACTGTTGGGCAAAAACCTTTGAGTTAAGCAACTCACACCAGAGTCGAGTTGATAATATTGGCGTTGCTGTCCCGGTTGGGGTGGATTAGGGTATAGCGTGGTCTATAGAGATTTCCAATGCAAAAAATTGGCAAGAACCAAGCAGTGGTATTAATGCACATTGGTCGTCACCCGTCTTCCCTGACTGTAGTTCGAAGTCGCCCAATCCCAGCTCGATTACCTGAATCTGAGGTACCGAGCATTCGTGCCTCCACTCCGAAATCAAAGCGGCCGCTGCACAGAAAGCAGACTGCCAACTCAATCACTTGAGAGTCTCCACCCTCGAGCCTTCCCAAGGGGATGTCCAACAGGGTTCCTTCGATGATGACATGTTCTTGGGGGTCAATGACGAGATCAAGAGCCAACACGAGCGGTGATGCTATCACGAGTGGTCAGTTGTCGGACACCGCGTAGATAAGTGGAAAACCAACTCGTTGTATTGGAGATTTCTGTCCGAAGGTAGAAAATATCGTTGGGTATAGGATGAATCTTTCTCTTGGTGTGCTCGACGAGGCATGGCGTAGAATTGTCTTGGTCATACTGAACCAGTGACATGTCTACACGGACTGCGTCCGTTCGTAGGGCCTTTAACATGGGCAAAGTCATGCGCTGCTGACGCAAAGATACTTCGCCCGATCGAGTGCCATTCGCCTATGGACACGCCATCAACATAACAGTCAAGGCTGTTGCATGACCGAACGCTCACCTCCCTCCAGTGGCCCCGAACGAGCTTGAGCAACTCTTCTCTATACCAGAACAGTTCACGTTGGGCCCCTTCTCCCTCTGACGACAAACTGGATCTTGCAACGACGAATTGTCGGTCCGATAGCGTAGGGATTGCTCTCGTAACCAGTTCATCCGGTAGTTTGAACTTCTTTACGGGGATGGTAACACTGCAAAACATGAGTTAAGCGGCAACGGAAGACAAGGATGCATTACCGTGACATTGAGCCCGGCGGGACAATTGATGAAGCTGAAGCTTGTGGGGTGCCTGCATACGGAGTTCAGTCGTGCTCGGGTGGAAGCCGTGGAACACAAACCTTCCTGGTTGCGCTCGAAGGTAACCTCAAAGGGTAAGCCATATGTATTTCGAACGTCGACAGAAAACAGACACCACTCCGCCCTCTGCTCCAAGTATTGCTGGCTCGACAGGAGCTCGTCGCCCCCTTTATCCACTAGGTCGTCTACATTGTCAAGCGGTAAGATATTCATGTCGTAACACTCCAGCATGTGATACACTGTCACGGTCACTGGATAAGTCAGCTGTCGAGTATGGAAGACGTCCACTGCGTCCTCGGGCCCGTTTCGGGGACGGTGGACATAAGAATATGAAACATGAATGGCGCCACTCGTACTATGTTATATTAGGACCAAGGTAAAGCATGTCCAAAGGCCACGTACCAGCCCACTTTCCCGAGACATGTAACGACTACAGCGACTTTCTGCCCTGGTTTGATGTCCGTTATCTCCTTGTCGCCATGCCATGAAAAAGCCTGCCGGTGAATGAGGTCGTATTCTGTTTCATATGTCTCGAAAACAGATAATTCTCCATCGGCGAGGGCGCTCTGCGCGGGAGCCATGGTAGAATCTTCGAATGACAGTCGCAGGAAGTCCACTGGCAAAGAGGATACGTTTTCTAAAGTGAGTCGAATGGTTGACCTGGTGTGCGTAAGTCAGCTGTCAGGGCAGCATAAAAAAAAAATGCCCACTTTTCGCCATCATAAAGCATGACAGCTTCGTGGGTGAGCGAGGTCCACCTGATACGGAGAAGGGGCTGCTCTGGAATCACGGAGCACTCTAGGAATCGGCTCGCCTTCTTTGTAGGTGGCAGTACAGCGCTGGCGCGTTTTTGCCCTTTCCATGGTCGAGAGTCCAGCCCGGTATATTTCGTTCGGCCGCTTTCACATTTGATAGCGCTCTGTCTTCGGGAAAGTCTCTCCTCTTCTCCGTCCGTAGATAGTGGTAAGATAAATTCCCGAGCAGCTCCACCGGGAGCTTGTACAACGCACCCTCGGACAACCAGAATACCTGGACTGGGTGCCGTACCCACCATAGTCACGGGATAGAGTGAATTCGGAGGAATGACGATCGATGAAATAGGAGTGCACTCGAAAGGCACTCCCGTCGTGCTAGAGCCCAAATATTAGTGTCATTAAGCAGCACGCGAATAATTCCTTACCTAAGGGATAAGCTTTGGAGTTCGAGTTCAAATACGAACGGATTCTGCAAGGTGACCACCAGTTCGATTGGTTCATTCTGAACCAAGATACTCTTGCCCTGTGAGGTACCTTATCTAGTCAATATCAAGAGGGGAGGACTGTGTACTCACTTTCCCCGCTAGTGATTTCCTGGGATTGTACAAGAAAGGGTCCGTGACACCAGTCAATATGGGGTTCATAGTAGATAACCTTGATGCCAATGCGGACATCGGTTTCTCTATTGGCAAGCGAATCAGCGGGAGGCTTATGATTTCAAATCAGAAAAATTCACTTCGAGGAACGAAAACCATCACCTACGGTAACACGGCTATACTGAGGATAGGACGGCCTGCCCAATATTCGACAGCGCTAGGATCTCCTCGTCGTCGAGTGATTGCAAGAGCACGCGAGGCTGTTTGATAGAGGTGATGCTGGTCCCCGATGCTCAACACAGAATGCATGCTCTTGAGAGCCGAGAGGGCTATTTGGCCCACAGCAAGATGATCTGCACTCCATGAGCATAGTAAAAAGTGCAAGTTTCATGAACTGACCTGGTAATGCCTCAGCGATGGCTATCGCCTCGCGAACGACTCCGACCTGTAGCTCTGGCCAACCAAAAGACTCAGCTACTGCTTCCTCCTCCTCTGATATAATAGACTCCATGCCGTCGTCGTCATCACCTAGGTGGCCGTCGTTACCGGGGTGGGCAATTTTGACGGATTCGAGATCAACACCTAATACCCTGCAGGCGTAAATGAGAATACGGAGAATGCTTTGGTTTCCTTCCGACGATTCGTTTTGCCGGATACCAACGCTCCCGTTCGCAATTTTTGCGCCCTCATCCCCACCGAGTGCATCCAGGTTTCGGATCGCACCGCCGACGTCAGACTTCCGTAACTGATCGTTTTCTTCTCGACCGCAAACGACAAGATCCATAAGGCAGCTGAGAATTTCGCGAAGGATATAAACTTCCTTGCGTTTGTACCCCAAGCATGCGTAGATACTGGCGATCGATTGTAGCACAGTCAGGCGTTCGTGTGAGCCGAGGTGTAACAACCATGGTCCATGAGCCTGCGAGAGAACGTTGGCAATTTGAGAGCGTGATATGCCAGTCACTGTACTCAAACGCTCCAAATTAGACCACGAGTTGTCTGAAGTGATCTTCTGCATGTAGGAGGTAGCACCGGGCTGTAGCATGGATGTGAAGGCGAGAGCACCCCACCCTTTTGCAGACCACACACAGAACAAGAGTGAGGTTTGTCGTAAGACAGCCGCAGTGTAAATGTATGCAAGGAGAGAATAGTCTTGTGCGATGTCGAATGGAACCGTCGCCCGCATGTAAAGCAAGATAGACTGGGATAGCCTATCGTACACGTCGTTCCAGGGTTCATTCGCATTGCTGATGGAGGTTTGCTAAAGCAAAGTCAGGATCGCAGTAGATTGATAAGCTTCGTCGAACAAACCAGCCCGTGTCCGGCCGACCATGAGTCCAACACAGAAGCAATTGCCATCCCTTCTAACGCGGAAGCATGCCAAACAGGATCTTGTGCTGCCTTGAACAGGACGATAGCCTCTGTATACCTGGGATGTCATCGAATCATGCCTTTATAATGAAAAAGTGCCTAGTGCACTAACCATAAAGCAGCATCTTCCGTCCTTCCGGCCAGCAAGAAGAAATCGGCAAGAACTTTATAAAGCCTTCCATGTGGAGACACAGCCCCAACTGCGGTAGACCGCTTCTTGACCGGAGGTATACCTAGAGTGGACTGTCGATGAGGGTTGGTGCTCGGTGATGAGTTAATTCCAGGCCCAGAAGACGAGTTACGTTTCAACAAGAAGTTAGAGGGCGCGGTGAGGTTCGAGGATGCGAGTTCTGGTTGGCTCGAATGTGAAGGAATATGGGGTACGGAATCAAATTTCGAGTCCGAGTCCAGGGGTGGTGGCATTTGCGAGGAAGTTGGCAACGTCGGAAACAGGGTTGAATTTAGATACTCGTTCCCTAGGGGGGTTTCAAGGACATTAACCTGATGATGTCTATGAGGCCTAGCTGCAACTTGATCTTCAGAAGGGACATACTACACGTCCAAACTCTCCTAAGATCTGCGAGCACAGATCGGCAAGCAACGTTCCAATATAGAGTTTCTTGTTTCCCATCACACTTGGTATCACGACCAAACCGGAGACGTTTTCCCCGACGTTCGACCCGGTGCCTCCTTCCAAACCATCGTCCTCAAAAGCGAAACAAATCTTAGCTAGTGGGAAGGTCGAATCCTCAGAAGAGAGGTCCGATAACGTATTTTCAAACTGTTCGAGGGCCGACGCAGCAGGGTTCCCCCGGGAGCAAAGAGCGATGCCGATGACACCTAATGTGAAGTGCGAAGGTCGAAAGAGTGAGAGAGGAAGATGCGCGGAAGTGGTGGGGTGGGCGGGGAAACTCAAGTGAAGGTAACCACTCGACAACGGACTGGGCATGAATCGTGCTAGAGGAGGTGACATATATGATGTATATCGAGCTGAGAAACTCACCTCTTTCATCCTTGGTATCAGCAGGGATGTCACCTAGTCGAATGGAATCGAAGGTGCGTATCTCAGCTGCATGTTTCTCGAACGTATTTCGAGGAATGGATCCAACTGGCACGAGGAGAATTCGGATGTGCGCAAGAGACGCGAAAGCATGAGAGTTCATGGATACCGAGCCCTGTCGCGCTCTGCCGATGGCCAGCTTATAAGGGGAGCACTGTGTAGTCCACTAGGCCTCAGGTTGACTGATCATGTAATTGTGAAAGAGCCCCGGCCCAGTAATGTCAGGATGAGTGTGTAAGTAGAGATTATGATGGTGGCTGTAGCAGATAGTTCACCTACAATCACCTTAGCACTTACTAGAATTGGCTTCAGATTTGAAGTCCTACTATAGCATTCTACTGCGGCAACCACGCCCGCATTCTCTACTCAAGTGACTACCGTTCTCGCTAGAGGCAGACTTTCCACCCAGCCATTGACCTTGTGTTTTCAGAAGCTTATCAACGACGGTAATGGTAAGATATACTTATCATCCACCCGGATGGTAGAAAAACGTTGACTTCAGCTTCGTAGGCTACAAGTGACAAGGCTCTTGGGGGCCTCATGCTCCTCGTCGCGGCGTTCGTCTTCGTTTATTACACGACCTGGGCCATTCTCCTCGTAAGCCTGCCCGTGCAGCTCTAGTATTCAATGTTCGATGACACCACAACTTGCTTCAGCCCTTCTTCGACACGTCGAACCCAATACATGGCTATTTCCCAGCGCGAGAATGGGCAGTCCGCCTGCCAGCTTTCATACTAGTGATCGGGCTCTCGTGCATCGGCTTCTTCGTCGGTTCTACTATTGTGAAAGAGAACCGCAAAAAGGCGCAAAAGGCGAAACTACGCGCGGCATAGTGACGAGCTAGAGAGCTACCCGGTTCATCGCGTACGTCGTACGAAGCACACGTTTCCCGTTCTAAATCTCAGCTGGTGAAAGGAGTTCGAGCGAGCCTTTGATTAAAAAAGTGGGTGTCACATTTACGTTGGAACGCGCATATCTCTACGGCGGTCAGGAACTGCTTTCTGTGAGTCTCTATCCAGTGCCCGGAGCTTCTCTGCATTAGCAACGTCTTTCATGGCCTGTGCGACCAGGACCTCAAGCGGTAAGCGAGGCAGAGACTCGCCATTCAGTGCGCGGGACAACTTTTGGTGGGTTAGCAGTGAGCTCCCATCCGCTGACAGGGGAAAACAGACCTTGTTCAGTGCTGAATCCCTGCGTCCCATGCTCCGTAGACGATTTAGAATTGTGATTTGCGGCATGGTATCGAGCGCAATTGGTGATCGCGTTTGGTGGATGAAGATGAACAAGTTGGCCGCAGACGACCATATAGTGGTCGCCAGTGGCTGGTGGTGGTTCAGTAAGACTTGTTCAAGGCTGCATATGAGTGGTGTAGCGGCTGCACGCACCAGTATTTCGTCATGACCGTCTGTTCGGAAGATATCAACCAGGGTCTCGAACGGAGGCCACAGTTCGTTCCATACTCTTCTTGTCGCGTCGACCCTCGCATTTTCTTGGGGAACTGAGGCCTCCACAGATGTGCTCGATAATAGTTGAGCCAGTATTAACCAGAGTTTTAAGGCGATATATGCGTGTTCGATGTCCACAGCTGCAGACTCGGAGGGTGTTGTGCCAGCTTGAACGTAGCCTCCCAGTGATCTATAGTAAGGCAGGGTGAAGGCAGAAAACTGAGAAAAGAGCGTAGTGGCATGCTTCCGCGATGGATCTGCCAATGATGCCAAAAGCAGGATGTTCCATGCGCGAACAGCAGTGTTTGACCGCGACGACCTCTACACAAAAGGTGATGAGCAGACTGCTGGAAACGTTACTTCGTTTCCTACTTGTATGTTGTCTGCCGAAAGGTGGAGCAGTACATCAGAACCAAGATCAGCGGCGCGCAAGACAAGCTGCGCAACTGCAATAGAGGCGGGCAGCTCAACGTCTGAGTCGGCCGTTGACCAGATGTGATTCTCCAAGAAATAAAGCCCATTGCTTCCAAGGCTGCGGATGACGGCAGGATAGGGGCGGTTCAGGTTAGAATAGCTGTCGGTGTCTGTAGAGAGGATAGTCTGCTCAAGTTAGGCCCCGCATTATAGACATCGACGTCCTGACCAACCTCTACGATAGCGTTCAATGTCACTGGTGAGATTCTGGTCTTTAACCGCAGGACTTCCTCAAGGACTTCCAGTATCACTTGTGCAATCTCGTTGACTTCGAGTTCTCGAGAAGACTCTCCTGCGGCTTGGACTGTAACATTTCTGTGACGTGACGATGTGGCTTGCAATAAGTAGAGGAGACTCTCTTTCTTGACATTTGCCCTTGACAGCGAGACGCGAAGCACAGTCTCCGTACATGAAAGAAGGTCCTTTGAAGGGGATAAATATCAATACGATAAACTGACGCAGTATGGATGCCTACGCGACTCTGCATCTTGTTGTGTTGCAAGAGGATCGAGCAAATGTGAAACAAAGTGTTAGCATCGAAACCGTTACTCCCGCCCAATCCTGAGATACGGCGCGCCATGATCGTAAGCCATCCGCCAACACCTAAAGACAGTCAGCACGACAGGGGAGCGCACCGAACTCGGAGCTACCTTTCATCAAAGCTTCGCTGTATCCCTCGTGGTAAACCACTTCAATATAAGAATGAACATTGTTGACAATCGTATGGTTGACCTTCCAATCAGCGTCTAATGGCTGCGACAGAATACTCTGGAGGAGTATCTCTCTAAGGCTCTCAGAGGGCTGTGAAACACGTCTCGCGTTCACATCGCCGATAAACTTGACAACTGTGAAGAATTCTGGGCTGAGAGGACGCTAGGTCGGTTTAGTTACTGACGACAGCGGGCCACCAAATGTTCAAAATTTCACCTTGCATAGACTACAAAAAATGCCACTGGGGGCTAACCTAGGTTAGCGCGAGTCTGTCTCAGTTTATTCTGGCCGTCGCTACTTCAAGAGACTCACGTAATCAGCGTGGTTTCGATGAATGCCCTTGCTTGGCTAACCAGAGAATCTTCTGTGTTGTGCTTCAGCGACACGATAAGCATAACAGTTTTCTCAATGGACTCTCTGTTCAACGTATTAGTGGGACGGATCAAGAGTGTCTGCTCGCTTACATAACAAGGCTGCCCGAGATGGCGGTCCACCTCCTGATGTAGGTTTGAATTACCGTCAGAGCAATTTGGCGCAGTTCATAACTGATATCAAGTAGCAAGAAGTCCATGGTCTTCCGTAGAGCTTTGCGCAACATGCCGTCCATGTGCTTGAGTGCCGCCGTGTCGAAATCATGCTTGTAGATGACTGCCATCACGGACTCCAGTAATGCTTTAACTGTGAGAACTGGAAATGCGAAAGGATCGTCGATAGAGCAGAAAACGGCTAGCGAAACATCCACTAGGAGGGTTCCCACCAAAACGGAGCAAGGTCTGTCGTCATCCGCAAGTGGACCATTCACAGCAGAAGGGGGTAACTCGAAAGGATGAGGCGCGTCCAGCACCTTGGGAAGCTCGTTGACGCAAGGCAAAGCTTGCTCTGGGATTGTCGTTAGATTGTCGAAGTGGATATGAAATGTGCGACCGTGATGAGCGGGCACTAGAGCGATATCACTAAACCCGATGATCTTGACCAAGTGAAACTTGAGTTTGAGGAATGAAAACAAGTCTATCTCAATCCCGCTTGACACCATTCGTAAGGCAAGTAGCATGATAGATGTCTATAATCATGTTTACTCAGTAGACAACGGGAGCTACAGAACATCACGTACCCGAAGTAGAGACAGGTCAGGGTCCGAATCGGCATTATGATCACTGTCGTCATGGGAGGTCAAGCCATACATAGCCTACACCGGCCTATGAGTCCTGTGGAGTAGCTTATAGAGGTCACATTATTACCAGATGGGCAGCAGCAGGTCCATCATCATTGGCTCCATTATTCTGCATGTAGTCGTCTTCCAGCAGAGTTTCGATGATGGTGTCCCAAGAAATAACTGCGTGGCCGTGGTACTCAGGTGGGCAAGAAATTTGTGGATATCACTGTACCTTTCCAACTCGGGTTGTGCGGGTGGAGCTGTATGAGGAACGAAATCAGCCTCACGCGCTCCAACACAGGTAGTGTGGGGAGAGCTTCATTCCAGCAGGCTGAGATGGCCTCCAAGTGGGCTGGAAGTAGGGTCTGGGACCAGGTGTCGACCGCCGACCTGATTTCCTCCTGGTATCCTTTTTAAATGGCTATTCGCTTGACATAGGATTCTAGGAATGCTTACCTTCTCATCCAACCACATTGATTCGAAACAGCGGTAAAATATGTCCAGCACACTGGACTTCCACTGGCGGCCTTCGACATGGAAAGAAGGACTAGTCACATCAAGGACTATGCGAAAGAGGCGCGTTAGTCCAGCGAGTCTTGGCAGGGGAAGTCAGGGGTGAATTTTAGTATTCAAAGTGCACACAAACCTGGATTCCCAGCTGTTAGAATGGAGCTGGCGGTCTAGAAGGGACTGAAAAGGTTGGGGGTCCACCACGAGCACGCGCAGCAAAAGCGAGGTTCGAATGCTGGATATATCATGGTGTTGTATCTCGTAGAACTGCCAAACACTAAGGGAAGTTGTTCAAATCTCAAAGCATCGAGATACAAGGAAGACCCGCACCACGAGCAGAGGACTTTGCCGTTCCGCAGAACAAAATTGTCAACCTCATAAGACTCGAGTAAAGAAGCATGTATCGCAAATGAGTGTAGGAACTTGGCGACCACGCGGACAACTTCATCGACCCCGGTCATAACATACTTCCCGAGGATATTTATCAACACACTATCCACGATGATAGGATCAGGAGCTCTAGAAGCACGATTGGTGAACTTCCGCCTGTTTCCCTTGGGTCAATATTCCGAGCAGGGATAAGCGAGGAAACCAACCTCGACGGGAGATCCTTCACTTCGTCTTCGGCAACCAGTTCGAGTGCATGAATGAGACGGCGTTCGCAACCGTAAAGGAGCAGACAGGTTGATAACGACTTCCGCAAGAAGGAAGACACCCTGGAAGACATATAAGATAAAAAAAATACCCGACGTATGAAGACTCGCCAAGGCTGAGCGCTGCTTGATGCCTGCAATTGCTGTATTATGGTAGGTTCGAGGTGCGAATGCAGAACCGAAATCATTGATTGTAGCTCTTGGCGCCCAATGGGCCGCAACCAAACCGAAAACAACGCAGCTTCTACGAGAACCAAACAGTCCGCCAAGGAGGCCTTCCTACTCCTTGCCAACGAGCTATATTCCATAAAAATCGGAACATCAATGTCAACTCCTGAGCGGGCGAATAAACGAAGCCACTGCAAAGTGCGCGGAAACTTTGCAATTTCCGCCGCAGTTTGTTTCAGCACGCGCCATGGATCAACTGTAGCTGATACGATACTGTCAGCCTGGGGGAGAGTTGCATCGATGGCTGTGCTGAAGCGTGTTGTCACATCAGCTTCTCGGTTGAGCAATCGTTGTAATGAGGGAATCGACTGAAGGGTGATCAGCGGCCAGCGGAATGTAGGCAATATAGTACGTACTACTCCAGAGAGAGTCTCCGAACCAAGATGCTCCAACCACATGAGAAAAAGGTCGTCCAAAATGCTGAAAGTGACTGAAGCTTGGCCTAATTTGGTGATAAGCCGCAGTTCTCTGTCTGCAGCTGCAAGAGAATCGCTCTGATAAAGCTGTTAGAGGAAGCCTTGATGCTGAAGCAGAGCCATCTGACCTCGCCCCCTCCGTCTGAGACTTTTTGGTCTGAAGCGATGTCGATGACAAGTTGGTGTAACAAACGAGCATACATCTCAATATCTTGCTCATGAAGGGCAAACAGCCATCGAGTAACATAAGTGCTCAGCAATGAGCGTCGGGATGCAACATAATCACCCCCGTTGTTGACGGAGCTCGTGGGCAGACGACGTGTATCCCGGCTGGAAGGCCACGGAAGGGGATCTGAAGAAGAGCGTACGCCAGGAAGGCTCCGACCTGGAGAGACATAGTCACGGAGAATTGTTACTAGATTGTCATCCTACAGCCATGTCATGGGTTTGAGGACAACTTCAAGCGGAGAATGAAGCGTACCTCTGCAAAAATCCATGAAAGCAAAGCGCGACTGAGCCTGCGCAGTGCGTATTCGGAAGCCAGCCCATTAGGCCAGAATCTTCTAACGAGCAGTAAAAGACCCATCTCGTTCACGGAGAGATCGATGTCAGAAAGGCAAGCCTCAATAGCGGACACCAGTGTTTCGACATCAGCGGATAAGTCGAATCCGAGCGGGAGAGGAAATTCGCACAGCTGGTCAAAACTATCCGGCTTTTGCAATATAAAGGGCTCCCCATCGATGCGTCTGAAGAACCCGAGTTTGTGCAGATGAGACAGGCAGTAGCGAGCGGCAGGATCGGAAAACAAATTGAACTCATAGCCGAGCGCATCGCGCATATGAGACAATGAGACAATTTCGAACGGATGACAAGCATCGTCACCACCGCTTTGGGAAGAAGTGCCGGAGGATGCCACATTGAGTAAATCGGACGAATTGCTGAATGTTGGTTCCCGTGCCTCGTAGGGTGACTTGACGACTGAAGATATGTACGCTAAAGTGGACCAGTCAAACATGATGGAGTGGGTAGATGGATGCAGCAAATTTTCGTGAAGGTATTCCCCCATGGTCGAGGATACAGGTAATTTCCCGGATGAAAGGTAGGCCTCGTACAGCTGAACCAGGTATTGTAACTCGAAACCGTTCGCGTCCTTCTCCTGACCGTCGACCGTTTCCGGCTCGATTACGATTGAACCCATGGCCAGCCCGTTGCTAAAGATTTGGAGCTGTGTCCAGAGTATAGCGAAAGATACCGAAATTTCTTCATACGTCCGTTTTCCGAGGTCGTCCGATGAGAGGAAGATATCCCCATAATAATCGGCGAATGAATGGCGCACAGTAGACAAAGAAACAGTTATATGGCTAGAATCGAGTGAGGAGGAGTGACAGTGCGAGAGGGTGGGAGAGACCGCGTCACTGACACAGGCCAGATGAGCGAAGCACCTGCATGATGTGCAGTGTAGAGCTTGGCATCCCCAGATCGGGATGCGACAGAAGAAACAGAGGGGCAGCGTAAAGATGTTGACGAGTCTGAATAAATGGTGCTCTCTTTCCACCAAATATGCTTCGGAGTCCCGTCGGGGTGAGGGAACAAAGCTAAAACGATGAACAGCCACCTTCTGGATGTTTGAATCAGAGACCATAGCATACTGTGAGAGAACGTTGCCTTCGGGGTAATCGTAGCAATCGAAGTGCACCGCGCACATACAGCCTGGACAGAGGAGACCGAAGCCATCGATAGTGGTAGAACATGAGCGACAATTACGTAGAGTAGCACCTTCGAGAGCTGCCGGCCTGGAAGGGCGCTGAAACTTCCAGGGCACGAATTGGTGTCCAAGTATATTCTCGACTGGCTGGCCTTGACGACGAACAGTGCCTTCTGCACCGGGTCTATCAAAGTAACTGAAAACAGGTAATGCTTTGCTGATGATGGGATGACCGATGGCTCCTGTCCAATGGGTAAATAGGAGAGAGAGAGCCGTGCGCCTGGTATTGGGAGTATGGTATGCCACGATCTCCAGTATGTCCAAGTAGGCATCCTTCTTCAACTCAATGAGTGCAGTGACCAACCGAACAAGACTGTATAGAGCGGTCAAGGATAAGGATGAAACCCCAGTATTCTCCAGTACTGCAGCCAAGATAGGAGTTGAAGACAAGTAGTAGACGGACAACGGCTGGAGGGGAGCGTTAGTCGACCGGAGGTTGGGGTTTTTAAATTTTGAGAGCACTGTCCATGGACGCCACGCGGAGTTGTCCTCGCCAGCGGAGTGCATGTCGTCTGGCACCTCGTCCACTTGAATGGATACAAAAGGTGTATTGCGGATGACAAAGTTTTCTTCTGCGAATATCGTGAGCTCTTATAATATTGGAGATAACATAAACGCACCTTTGCTAGCGGTTGATATTGAGTGAGAGACCATGCCTTGTCCTCGCACGCGATTTAGGTCTTCGCATACACCTCTCAATAGTACGTTTTCGAAGAACGCTAACAACCGGGGCTGCATTTCACGAGGGAATGTCCCGAACGCAGGGATGACAGCGAAACATAAACGGGAAATAACAGATGGTTCCCCACGATGAAGGTGAATGAGACATTGGGCAACATCCAGAGTCACGGATTGCAATGCATTCGGCGGTTTCGAGGGCCTAGGAGAAGCTATCTGGTACCGACAGTCTTCACTGACGATAGACGAAAGGATAGATATGCACTGAGATAATAATTCAGAGCCTTGCGTGCGGCGTCGGGATGCAGGCGAAGGAGACCTCGACCTTCTGCTGGTAACGCTGGCCCTTCGCATCGATGACCGCAAATTAAACGGCGAAGACGACTTGATGTTCAAGGATCCATGACTACTATCAATTCCCAGTCCTGCGGTGCTACACACAGAATTAGTTCTTGTTGCACGAGACAATCGCCTCGCATTACCCTTCATCAAAAATTTGCCAGCCTTGCGCAACTGAGATCTGGAGGACATCTTTCATTTGGATCATTAAGTCGAACGTAGCCTCGGTCGAAAACGCGTTTTCGTTTCCATAGTCATCTTCATTATCCTCCTTCTGGAGTTGATATACGGGCACCTGTGGGCCGCGTACAGCACCCTTGGGTTTCACCACCTCCCTAAACGCTCCTACTACCTGTCCTAGACCTCTCTCGTTAGGTCGCGGGATATGGACGTTGAAAGTGTCGAACACAGAAGGAGGCTTCTCTCTGTTCTGAAGTTGGTCCAGCAAGTGCGCGACCAGTTTGCGCAACTCGTCTAGGGCACGACTACCGTTTTGAGAAGGGAGTAACTTTGCGGCAGGGACAGAAGGCGAAGTTCTGTCTGTACCAGGGGAGAGTGGAATGTGGAATGAGGGCGACGGCGTTGATGATGGGGATTGAATCAACGCAGCTAATGAGCGAGCTTCAATCGGGCGAGTATCATGGCCAGACAATGATTCAGTGTCTACCCGAAGAAGTGGTGGGGCCTCGAGAGACCCTTGAGACGGGGAACTCATCATCAAAAGCGATTCAGAGCATACGATACTGGTAAGGAATATTAGGCGCGTAAGTACGACTGGACTCTGGAGCGCAAGGCTTTGGCTTGAAAGCTGGATATGGCTAATTAGTCAGCACCCGCGCGACTTAGTACGCGACGCGGGGGTGGGTTTGCCTCATTGCCACAACAGCCACAAGGCATGCCTCGTAAGGCGAAGGAATCTGCTTCGCCGAAGAAATTCAAACAGGGAACTTTGACGGGATACCTGCAATCTTCTCCCCACTCATCTCCAGCCAAGCAGTCCAGCAGCCAAACCAAACGACGAAAGCGCGCTTTAACCCCAAGCTCTTCAGGTAATTCGTCAAGTGACGGTGGTGCGGATAGCGATGTTGGTGCTATCCACTTCGAGTCCAAAGTTATAGTTCTCAGCGACGAGGAGCAATCGCCACGCCGGCCCAAGGTGAAGAAACGTAGGAAAGAGCTGGACACTGCCAGTTTATCCGTTGCGAGCATCCTCGATGCTGATTCAGACTCAAATAAGACGCTCGCGCGAAGCAAGTCGAAGAAGGGCAAGGCTAGGCGAATAGTTGAATCTGAAGAAGATACTCGACCCCGTCGTTCAAGGTTCGTGAAAGGTGTCAGACCGTCCAGCCCAGAAGTCGACGATATCGCAGATGATATTGACGAAAATCGTGAGCAGTGACGCCCACCTGCGTTGATCTTGCATGACATACCTCATCAGACATTATTGAGTCGCGTCTACGCGCAAGAGGCAAGGAGACACCATACCAGAAAAATCTTGAGAAACTCAAGAGTCAGTGATATCTGCCCTGTCGTCCTGACCAATCCTGGATCTCGCTCACGATCCTGAAGGAAGAAAACGCGGTCAGGCTGAATCAGAGCCATCTGACGCTTCAGAAAGCGAGGGGTCTAATGTCACTCCATTCGATGGGGCAAGGCCGCATCGCAGTGAAGACGACTCGTCATCCGGGTCTGAGGAACCACAATCTCAAGACGAAGAGAGCTTCATTGTGGAGGACGACGAGAACGGACCCCAGGCGACACAGCTGCCTGTGGCCTATAGCATGAGCACACACCAGGACCTAACTCATCAATTCAAGATAATCTGTCAGCTGTTCGTCCACATGGCAGTGCGTCCAAAATTCGAACGTCGCACTTTTATGGAACAGATGCTTAGAGGTATGCCGACTCCGTTCACTGCGATGACGACAACTACTCATTGGCTATCAGTCGAAGAGTATTTTTCTGTGCCTCTCCAGATCACTCGTCGCAAGCTATCGGGCATAAGAGACTCTATGGTTACGTCTTCAGTTTGGAGACCAAGTTTCAAGAAACCATTAGAAATATATCCAGAATTTGAGCTGGTGTATCTGGACTTCAGTGTCCCCCAGTGTGACGCTTGTCACCTGGGTGGCAGGGTTTCAACTCTACTCGGGAGGGTAAGCGGAATCCCTTACAACAGACTTGACTTTGAGGTGCGCCCCCAAACTCTTACTGATTAGCGACACTTACCATCGCTTGGTGCCTAGCCTGAGGACGTTTCTGATGAGGAGAATTCAGACTCGAATTCATCAGACTCCGATGGAGAAAGTTCCAGTTCTGTCAGGGAGTTCCATCTCGGACGCTTCTGTGCCGCAAGAACGAGGGTCTTTCATGCATTCAACCACTGGGAGGTCGGTACTAATCCAAATCTCCAATCTTGCGCTCATCGTCGACTGAACCTTGGCTCCAGTACTCTCTTTACAAATCGCTACTGAATGAAATCGATGCCGTGCGCAATAAGGACAAGGCATTCATAAAGACAGCTTACTTTGGTGGCGCGAAACCACCCAAAGACCTCAAAGATCCGGATAAAGTTATGGATTGGTTGGATCAACGAAACGTCATCGAAATTGAGTGGCAGAAGATTCGCGTGATGATGGAGAGCGCGCAGAATCTCGGAAGGGGCACAGAGGATGCGACAGAATTTTAATTTATTGTGCACTCCTTCCCGAATATCTTCCTCGCATATTGTAGGCATGTGTATTGTATGCTCAGTACATATGGACTGTTCAAAGCTCACGCGTTCACGGCTGTTTGACCATGGTCGAGGATGATGTCGTCCATATTAGGTATTGAACTGAAAGGGGGTGTGTACCCATTCGGTTGCGGCAGCGGCATCCTTGTCTTTGATTACCACTATGTCCTATTCACATTACCAGCCAGGCCAACATCCTGGATCAACTACATATCCGTATGCTGCGTATCACCCAGGAACTCCAGGAGCCTACGGTCACCCACAAACACCAGGCGCATATCCTACATACCAAGGCGCATATGCGTCAGGCGTAACTGGGTATGGTGCATGGCCCTATCCATATAGCTATATGCCGCAGCCACAAGCCGCACAGGCTGCCCAACAGGCTCCACGACCAACCGTACAAACTGTCGTACCACCCACGACTCCCGCCACGTCAACACCAAATGTAGCCACTCCTAGAACGACAACATTCACATCATACACTCCCTCTTACGTGCGGGAAACCACTCAAGCCGCTGCCAGCGGAGGTGCCACGGGGCGAGGGCGAAAACAGGCCAATTATAAAGGCCTGTTCTCAAAAGAGCGTGAGTTTGCAGGGCTATTTGTGCTTCGAGTCCTCACAAGGTTAAATCTGCAGTGAAGAATCTGTTGTACGGTTTCGGAGACGACCGGAACCCTGCTAACGATACTGTGAATGTGATGGAAGAGATTCTGGTGGAGTTTATTGCCGACGTTGTACGTGCCTCGGCGTCTTCGAGCTCTCCCATGCTCATAGCTCTCGTGATATTCACTTGCAATACTATCCTGTCGCGATGTAGTGCCAAACCGCTGGTGGCCCACAGCGGAAAACGCGGCTGTCGATTGAAGACCTTCGGCGAGCATTGTCAAGACCGGCAGATGCGAAAAAACTGGCCCGCATGGAAGAACTGTTGTTCATGCAAGAAGACATCAAACGTGCCCGGGCACAATTCGAGGAGTCAGATATCAATCAAACTAAGGAGTTTTAGACAGTACATCTCAGAGCAGTTCCCCTGTAAAATGTTGCATTTGTAATTTACCCCATGCAATTCGACTATTTTGCCAATAAACGGCAACCTAAACCGCGGCGAATTGTGCAGAGGGCGGAAGTCGATGCCACCGTCCCCAAGTGCCTTGCACTATCCTGGTTGATTACACGTCCGCATGTGAGTGTAACCCCATACTGTGCAACGGATGAGAAATGAAGGAGTAAGTCCAACTCTGCCGTGGGATCGCATCTGGGATGCTGAAGGCCCCTACTGCCAAATCGTGGGTTACTCTTCCATTTCACCCTCATCCTCCTCGTTAGCAGCTTCTTCCGGATTCTGTGAGCCGCTGCGTTGGGCTGTGCGCCCTTGTACACCTAAATCGGACAATCAATCGAGAGAATGTACACACACGCCATGTTGGTACTGACCCCCACTTTGAGCCAATGGCTTTGCATATTGCTGTAGCCACTCCTCCGATTCCCATACTGATCATAAAAGACTTTAGACGCAGCCAATCGCGTAATTTTCAATATAAATGACAGACCAGCTCTGTTTCCCGCACCGGGTTGCATCCCCCCCTTCATAGGTCTGGCTATATTCACTTTCAATACCCTCCCTTTTAATTCATTGAGGTCCATGTTGTCGATCGCATCTTGAGCGTCTGCGGGCGATGCATAGGTCACAAAGGCGAAGCCCCGATGTTTTGACTCTGGAGCGTGTGAGAACTACTGGGAGATGGATATCTGAATGCATGATACCTGCTTGTAGAGCTGGGTTTGTTGCAGCCGAAGGTAATTGTACTTCAATTATATCCCCTGTGCGATCCTATAAATGTATGAAAGACAGAGCCATCAACGACAGCACGTACCAAAAGTTGAGAAATTCTCGTAGATAATGCTTTCATCCACGTCCTCGCCTATTCCTCCAACAAATATCGTCTTCTTACCCTTTGTGCCTCCCTCCATTGAATCGTCAGTTGGTTCAAGTGACAGGTGATGTCCAAGGACCAAAGCAGGAAAATTCCTCCGCCGAACAAACAAACGCCCGAGGCCACACAGGTACACCGCCATATGTCCCAAAACAGTGCACCCACTCTCACTGACAATCTCCTTCGATTCGCTCAGTTCAAACTCGTCGATTATTCCCTCACATTGCTCTTGGCTCGTGGTCTCCGTGTCAATCGGCTCTCGTTCTAATATTGTCAAAATTTTCCTGTTTGATGGAGTGGCCCTCAGTGGCCCCCGGCCTCGGGACTTGGACCGCTCAGAAGGAGCGAGGACAGAACAGAAAAAACTGCCAATTATGACCTCGTTGCGACGCCAAAGGGAAATGATCTGGCTTCCCGCTAGCTCAGTTAATTACCTTTGACGAATTCGTGTCTAAATATCTCACCTCCCGCTTGGGCCTGAGAAGATTCTTCCTCGAAATCGACCTTGTGTTAACTCAATTCTGCGTGCTTATGGACATCCTTGACCTCACCCGTAACGTGTGCAATTACCGGTTCCGAATCTTTCCTAGGAAAGGCACATTTTTCCTGTCGTTTGACTGTTGTCGATGACCACCATCCGATCCTCGTTCACCACATCGCGGACATGGACCCGTAATGGATGTGATGAGCTGTCAAGCTACAGCCGCGGTCACCGTGCATTCTTTACTTCACGCTCGTAGCTCCCTTTTCAGCAACGGATTCCCTAGTCGGAGCTCTCTGGCGTTGTTCACTGTGGGTATTTCATGCGGCATCTATCTCTGCGGTTCCCTCGGAACCCCTCTTCTTGTTCCTTTGTTATGTCGTCTTCCAGTGAGTGGGACCGCGATTCCTTGTCATCCAACGCATCCTCTTCGGTTTCTTCCTTTGATGACGACGAAGTCAATGCACGAGTAGCTCCTGATTGGACAACCCATCGACACTTCATTGAACTTAGAGGCTTTCGTCTCGATACCGTTCGCGACGTGAAGGATTATTACCAGCGGCACTATGTTGGTGTCGAATGCCAACGAGTGGATGGATACCTGTCAGGTTACAGCCGTGCGTGTGCTGGCCGTGACGATAATGCGCTCTGTAAGGACGCCGGATTGGTCGGTTTATCCACAAGTTTACCGATTTAATGCGTGACTGATGATTTCCAGCGAGAAAACCTGTTCAGAGCCACCCGCTGTCGTGACGGGGTCAAGGTGATGGTGAAAGCCATGCATATTCGCAGCCGCGAGATCAATATTGTTCGGTATCTCTCAGCTCCCTCCGTACGGTGTGATCCCATGAATCACTGCATTCGTGAGTGCTGGCCCCTTTCTTGGCTATTGAGGCGCGACTAATTTCTCCAAAGCAATCCTCGATATAATCGATGCGCCTCAGGATGATATCAGTTTTGTTGTCATGGAAGAATGGTCTCCCCACCTATTCGCTGAGATTCCGTGCTGTCGACGACAATTTCTTCGAGCACTGGAGCAATGCATAGAGGTGAGCCCTTCCCTTGTTCAGACCTCGACTAGCCTTTAAATCTACTTCAAACGATCGCCATTAGCACGTGGTGTTCATGCACAGACACCAACTCGTTCACTTCGACATTTCGCTACATAACTTTCTCACAGACTATAAAGGGAATTATGCCTGTATCGATTATGAGCTCAGCCGCTCCTATAATGGCATCCCGGATCCTCACATCTGCTTCTCCAGAGGAACTGAACTTCCGCCAGAATTCGAGCGTGGCCAGTCGAGTGATCCATACAAGGTCGATATATGGGCCCTAGGAATCCTGATTCTCAGGGCTTGTAAAGTTTGTTTGTTCTTTTCCTTTTTGCACACCCATACTGATACTGTCGCAGCTCGCCGATTATCACATTCCAGAGCTTGTTCATCTCACGAGGCCCATGCTAAGTGACAATCCCGACAAACGGCCTTCCGCAGCATCGGTTTTAAAGGAATTCCGACGCCTGGTGTCATCGATGGAAAAAGGACCTGCCGTGTACGCCTCCCCTCGCAGTGAGCTACCGCGTGCCACATGCCAATAGGAATGTACATGTGTCCGATGGAATCCTGGGACTATAGACTGGTGTCGAAACTTAATATTAGTAATAAGCTTCCCGCTCACATAGTAGCACCAACTTAGCATACAAGTATTGTCACTACCACAGTTTCACGACGGTTCCGCTGGACTGCTATCCATTGCCAAAGAAGCCTCCTCCAGTTTCCGGCGCTTCCTCTCTAGGTAACGCTCGCGCGCACTTTGAACATCGTCTTGGGTATTTCGCTTCAGTACTGTCCGCTGCACAGCGTCGTTATCTTCCCTCTCCTTCTGTTCGGCCAATCGCACACGCTCGTCTTCCATCTGCTGGCGGATTTCTCTCGCCCGGCGTTCGTTTATCTCCTTCCTACTCGCAGCAGTCCCCACAGCCCGATGTGCCACGACCTCGCTCGCGCCTTCTGTAGATTTCTTCGACGAACTTTGTAATCCAAGACGTCGCGTATTTGGAGCGGAAAGGTTCAGGCCGGCAGAAAGAAGCTCACGCTTATCCACAATTTGGTTGTCATCGTTAAGCTCCACCTCCTTGCCCTGTTCACGCGCCTGCCGTGCGAGTTCTGCATCGGATTTTGGTGTGAATTCAGGTGGCTTCGTAATGGTCAGGTTCGTCGTTGGGCCTTGTGGTCCAATGATCGGTTTACTTTGCGTTGATGTCGCAGCGACGGCTTCTTCATGCTGCTGCTCAGAATCCTCTAGTAGCTTGCGATAAAAGTGGGCCATTCCTGTGGATGAAGTTCCCTTCCGCTTCTTCTTCTCTTGTTCTGCGGGTATCAGTGAGCTACATCGCTCGGTGAGGGGTATGGTGGCAGTGTACAGACCTTCCCTTTCCTTCTCTTCTTGCTCAGCCCTTCGCACTTCGGCCATTTGATCTTTGTACGCCTGGGTGACGAAGGCCTCCTTGTCTTTAAAGTCGTCGCCTTCGCTTTCTCGTTCTCGTTGTATCATCTTCTCTTCAGCTCGAAGGTGATCTAATCGACGAGTGGCTGCCGACGTCAGTAGACCTTCAATGTATTTGGGCTGAAGTATTGAAGCGAGGTTGGTGAGAGAATCGATGATACTCAAAGACCGAGAACATACTTTGCGCTGTTTTGCATCCACCTCTTTCGCCTCCTTCTGCCGCAGCTTTACTTCCTGCATTCTGTCCCAGACTTCGTCGTACTGGTAGACCGTCGAGTCTACCTGCATCTCTTGCTCCATGCGTTTCTTTGCAGCTTTTGAGGACTCGACATTCTGTGCCAGTAGTTTCTTGTTCACTGCTACAGCTTTGCTTTCGGATAGGGTAGGCGCAGCGTCAACTGGTTCATCGTCTTCGAGTGACGAGAATGCAGCTGGGCGTTTGAGCGAAGGAGCAGCGCCGACTGGCTTTGGATTCTTGTTAGCGAGGGAGAAGGAGAGCTTCATTGTCGGGACCCCGGGTATGGTCGACTGGCACCTTGAACACACTCCGGGGTCCTTCCTCTGGAGAGCCTTGCTAACTTTTGTTCTTGTATTTTATCTGCTATGGCCCAGAGCGCCTTTGACCGTCGGCGTATCAACGGTCCTGAAGAAAGCTTCTCGCCTGTGTTCGACGATACTGATAATACTCCTCAAGCTACGACGCGGCATGGTCGTTCACCTGCAGATATTCGACCAATCTGTGGGATATCCACTCGAAAGGCTTACCCCAAGTCTGCTAACGCGTCGTATTAGTTTTGCAACCTGGCTTGATCAACCAGGCCAACGGCTCTGCTTACATCGAAACTGAGAAGACCAAAATTGCTTGCGCTGTGTATGTCCGCGTAACTCGTTGAATTGCACCGTATTTGCCTTATCTTCCATTGCTATCACAGCTATGGACCACGACAGTCCAAGACTACGACCTACAGTGAGAAAGGGCGGCTAAACGTCGAAGTGAAGTTTGCGCCTTTCTCGTGTACACGCCGAAGGGCTCCCCTTCGCGTGAGTGTCCTACCACGAAGCCACCATGTTCTGACCGTTCTAAAGCTCTCTCCAAGGACGCAGAAGATCGATCCATAGCAGTGTCTATCCATCAAGCTATAGTATCTTCTGTGCGCCTGGAACTCTTTCCGAAATCGTCCATAGACGTCTTCATCACTGTGATAGAAAACGATGGCTTAGAAGGTTGTATTGCGTCTGGATCAATCGCAGCAAGTGCTGCACTCGCCGATGCAGGAATAGAGTTACTGGGTCTTGTAGCCTCCTGTTCCGTTGTAAGATCTCAGAACCTCCCCTCTGGTTATTACTCATCTCTACGTTGCAGGCTGTTTGTGGGACCCAACTCTGGCTAGATCCAACCGAAGACGAAGCAAGAGCTTCGAAGGCAACACTTATTTTGGCATGCATGCCTGCCCTAGGAAACATCACAAGCGTTTGGCAATCTGGTCAAACGAACATCGACGAAGCTGCGAGAGTGAGTTCTGACCCCCAACCGTTTTAAATCATGCTAACTACTCGAGATAGTGTGTGGAAATATGCCAAGAGCGTTGTGCAGATATACACTCTATAGTCGCAGAATCATTACTGCAGAGTGCTAAAGCTAATTTACTGTGACCAACAACATCTATTCCGACTGTCGTCCAGAGGTGACATTCGTGATGGGCTCAGTAAGTTGAGGAGCCCGGTCTTCGTACAGATACCTTCCATCTCCCTAAAGCGCATCGTGTGCCACGTCCAGCTTCGGGGCGCACCACATAAGTACATTATGTTAGTCTACCTTGAGTTGTGAACTTTTCGTAGTGCCAAGCAACCGAATAAGTTGCAGGACTTATAGCTTAAGCGCCAACTGCCACGCTACTGCACACTGGCATTTGCCAACAGTGACCTCCGTTTAATTAGCTCAGTCTGCCACCCCCAAAGCAGTCACCATCCACCAGCGACAAGGACTCTTTCACTTGGACCCTAGTCGGTTTCTCCCTCAAGAACCCATTCACATGCCACAATCATCTCGCAGTGACTTTTCACCTCCGCGCTCATTGAAGTCGTCAACAGAACACTATCCTCTAACCCTGACTCGACACTCACATGAGTCCACTGATTCGTTGCGGGCTTTAGAACTAGCGGAAGGTCCTATGCCAGTGAGAGGGCGAGGAAGGTCGATATCGTTTTCCGGATTCGACTTTCAGCGAGACCTTCTTCCTCTGAGTACTAGTCTGAGTGAGCCAGACAACGCGCATGCGGAGGGCAGCGAGAAAAGCATCAACCTGATACACGGTGAGTAATACAAATCGGATTTCAGGCATAACGGTATAACATACAGCGACCAGGTATCGGTCTAGTAGTGGGACTTCAAGTAAGTGTGAATTGCACCTCTTTCCGGGACGGAAACTGACTAAAATTCGAGAATAGATTGGTTCCGGGATCTTGTAAGTTTGTACTTGATCAAGGGTGTTCGCTATGTCCTCGTTTATTGATACTGTGTAGTTCTTCACCAGGAGTCGTCATCGCCAACACACACAGTGTGGGGACTAGTCTGGGTGTGTGGCTAGCTTCTGGGTTACTTGCATGGACGGGAGCGAGTAGTTTTGCTGAACTAGGGTGTGTGTGTACGATGTTGGTCCAGCAACTGCTCTAACCTGCGGCAATCCAAGGTCGAGCATTCCACTAAATGGGGGAGCACAAGCCTATCTTGCCTATGCTTATGGCCCTCTCATCTCGTATCTTTTTGCATGGACGGCGATATCTGCGCTTAGACCAGGTAATTTTACCCCGCTTTTGATGTTTGTATACTCAGACCCTTTGTCAAGGATCCAATGCTGTCATTAGTCTCATCTTCGCAGAATATCTTAACCGATTATTTTGGCATGCCACCAGTGATCAGGTATCGCCGGATGAGATTCCCCAATGGGCTATCAAACTCACCGCGGTGGCAGCAGTACTCTTTGTTGCAATATTATGTGCAGCCTCACGGAATCTAGGTACTCGTGCTGCTGTTGTGTTTACTGCTGTCAAGGTGCGCCCTCCCCCTTCCCTTCCAAGTGAAGAAATATTGAGTTGTCCTCCGTAGATAGCTGCTCTGGTATGTGAATGTGTCCCAAGAGAGCGTTCTACGAAGTTGATGATTGATTACTAGATATCTATCACGATCATTGGCATGGTGCAACTAGCGCGAGGGCGAACATCCACATCGCTCACAGAGCCCTTATTCCGAGATTCAAGCCAAAGCCCCTCGGCGTATTCGCTTGCACTTTATTCTGGGCTGTGGGCGTTCGACGGTTGGGATCAGGCTAACTACGTTGGAGGAGAAATGCACAATCCTGAAAGGAATATACCACGAGCAATCCATATGAGTATGGCAATAGTGACGGTGAACACCCACACAGTCGATTTCGAGCATCTTGCTTATCCTCTCCCTCCGTAGGCCCTTTTCTTACTGGCCAACGTTTCCTACTTTGTCGTACTGGACAGGGTCACTGTGGGACTGAGTAACACTGTTGCTATGGACTTCGGCCGTGCTGTGTTCGGTCCTGTTGGAGGGGTGGTATTCGCTTTCATGGTTGCGTTTTCGTGCTTTGGGGCTTTGAACGGCGAGTGTAATCCAGTATCTGCTGCGTACGATCTAACGGCTGTTTCAGGCTCTGTGTTCACCTCAGCACGTCTCATCCGCGTCGCTGGAAGGGAGGGGTACCTTCCAGCATTATTTGGGCGACTCAACAGGTCTCGACAAACCCCTGTCAATGCTATTCTGCTTCAGACAACGTTGACGGTCTTATTCATCGTCGTCGGGGGAGGCTTCCGTTCATTGATCAACTTTGCTGTTGTCGCATCTTGGGCATTTTATTTTCTCACAGTGCGCAGATTCCACAACCACATCTAAATTCTCTTTGAGCAACCTTCGCTTTTATTAGGTCCTGGGTCTTGTCATCCTCCGAGTCAAGGAGCCCCTACTAGAAAGGCAAATTGACCGAGTCTTGCATCTGATGTATTGCTGATCAAAGTGAACAGACCATATAAGACTTGGATAGTCACACCACTTACGTTTTGTGCTGTGCGTGCCTCGCACCCTTTTCTGCCCGTAACGCTGATCCCTCCTTCGCCAGGTTGCTCTGTTTTTGCTATGTATGCCCATCTTCGCAGCCCCACTAGAGGCTATGGCGGCGTTAGGTATTCAAGCCACTTGGAGCTTCAGGAACCCGACCTGATTAGTTGACTTGCAGGATTTGTCCTTGTTGGTGTACCAGTGTACTACCTTACAAATCGCCAGAAACTGCCCCCCTTCCTAGGTACGTGATACATGCTTGTCGCCCTGGGCTCTTTTACTTACCCCGACAAATCAGAGATTTTCAGCTCATGTGGTGCGAGGCTGCGAGGTCGACCTTCGCTAAGTGCGGGTTGGGAGGCAGTAGCTACTGAGGGCGATGAAGTGGAGATGCTTCATAATCGGACCTCCCCGTCGAGTAGATGACGATCCCCGAGGATGCTCTTTGTTTGCGTGCGGTTGTCCAGTGATCACGAGTGTGTTATCATAAACATTGGGGCAATGCGGAAACGCGAAGTATACCCGAGCTCTGCAGATTGCATTCAGTGACTCATCCCCGACATTATACCCTGCTACTCATCGAGTGGCGTTTGAGCTGATGTGGCCCAAGTCTGGCTGCGTGAGATTCTGGATACTCCGAGGCTGAAGATGGAGAGGCGGCAAGCTCCGTCAGCAGGTTGTAAGCGTGAAACCGCTGACACAGATTACGCGATCAGCTCAGCCTCCGTCACCTTATAAAAGCTGCCTTGGCCATTATTAGTGTACACACCTTCGTTGTCGCGTTTGCTGTACTTCTATACATTATTCCGCATCACTATGGCGAGTTAAAGAACTCATCTTCCACTACAATCGATCTGACAACAATGATCTAGTCTGACACTCAGACCTACCAGTTCAATGTCAAGGTTTGTGCCACGACAGGAGAGCCAGGCATGGCATATTCTGACGTATTTTGCAGATGACCTGCGGAGGCTGCTCTGGAGCAGTCACGAAGGCACTCACCAAACTTAAAGAAGGTAAAGGATGTTGGTCAGCACCTGAAGCGGTTCAGCTAATCATGTTCGGGTGTCGTTGTAGGTGGCGGTATTTCAGACTTTGATGTCAGCCTGGAGAAGCAGGAGGTGATCGTGCATGGCACGGCACCATATGAGACCGTCTTGGAGAAGATAAAGAAGACCGGGAAACAAGTGCGTGATTCACCCTGCTGCTAAATCAGCGGGTATTCTCATGTCGCCATGTCACCAGGTTATTTCCGGAGAGATCGTGGCCGCCAAAGCATAAGTTTAAGGAGGCCAACTGTATAATATGTATGGCGGCCTTCAGGCTTATACACGATGTATTTTTGTGAATCAAGGGCCCAGCTGCCAAAGTCCATCGGGCTATCAGCACACCCGCCACGGCAAGATATTCCATTGGCAAGGTCTGCGGAGCCCAGCAACGCCGTTCCTTGTATCAAAAAGATTTGATCGATCTCTGTGCATCATGGAAGAATAAAAGATCGCACACTTGTGGACCTGCAACTTCAGGCTGCGGTGGGTGGCTGTGACCATTTGAGACGGAACAAGCATAGGAGGGTTAATCGCCATACGGCAGATCCACGTGGCACAATATAGCGCGTCACACGAAACTTGTATCGGCAGCTTGTGGCCGACGAGAGCATGATGAACTTGGAAGCGGAAAGCCTTCTCGCCCAGAATAACATCTCTCTCTTGTTCCATCACGACGCCAGTTCTCTTATATTTAGATGGTCTCCGTGGTCTCGAAATATCTCTCATCGGTGCCGAGTCAAAAGCTTCCAACGTCCGATTGTTGAGCTCATCTTGGGCCTCCGATTTCCCTCACAGGACTTGGTGCACAGAGCGGCCTTAAGTTCATATTTCCTCTAGTCTGGGGAGGTAGCCACGGGCTCTACCAAGTTCCCCAAAGCCACTGCCACGTATGTCTTCGTATTCTCGCAGCCCGTCTGCGACCTCTGCATTTCCGTCCGACCCCACCACGCCAGCTTATCCGGACGACCTAGAGTGGATCACTGCATATTTGACAATACACTCTCTGAGCGTTCCTAGCCGGCGCTATTCTTTTCTCTTATGGATTGCAGTGGTGTTCATCTTCCTCGTATTCGCAGTCTTACACTGGACGGGCTCAAGGGGAGGGTTCTTTGGAGCATACTGGACAAAGTGGTCCCTACGCCGAAGAACATGGAGGAAAAAGCACAATCTGGCTGTGGCAAGGCGCAGGAATGAGCCGCACCGGCAACCTCGTTCATTGCCGTCAAACGCGCAGTTGCTGTGTTTGGGCGTTCTGTTGCTTGCATCTTTGGTTTTGGCATTTGTGGGGCCTGATTATATCTCACCTAGTCAGAAGGTGTGGCAGGTTCGCCGCGCTACATCATACGATGCGTCGACATTCGCGCCCTTTCAGGCCCAGTACACCATTGGAAAGGCTTGGTGGACCTCCTCAGCGCGGACCGGCCAGATTGCATTTGCTCTCTTCCCACTTTGCGTTATATTCGCACTCAAGGCCCCCCCATTCGCACTATTCGCAATTCCCTTTATGATTCAGCTCTTCTTCGACAAGATGGCCTGGTTACATCGCTGGTCGGGCAGACTAATATGGTTTCTGGCAACTGTCCACGTCGCCCTGTGGAGTGTTCAGCTGGCTCGTGACAAGAGAGCTGGCACAGGAAGTGTAGCTTATACTTATGCTTGGTCTTACGAGCCATTTATCTATGGCTGGATTGTACGTAGTTGTGTTGCTCTACCTCTCGGCTTCGTGCGCTAAATTTCAAATAGGCCTTCGGTCTTCTGACACTCCTGATTCTGCTGTCCATCCACCCCATTAGGAGGAAATTTTACGAGACATTCTATTTGCTCCACATACTACTCGTCCCACTTACGTTAATAGCGTCCGCTTTACATCATCCCCCCATCTGGTGGTGGTGCTGGGCCGCACTTGCGGTGTGGGCAGGTGAACGCCTGTGGCGAGCGACGTGGTGGATCCATACCAATGGCTTTCTCGGAGGGATGTCATCAAAAACGCCCACGTCCGGCTCCTTACAGCTTCCGGAGACTCCCAACGAAACCTGGGAAATGGATTGCCTTCGAAACGTCAACCTTGAAGCCCACTCGCTCCAGCTTCCCTCTGATGCACATTCAGCGCGCTCCCCGAGCCCTCTATCCCCTTACTATTTCCCGGACAAGCCACAATCAAGTCCGATCGAATTTTCTCCAGTGTCTCCCGTCCCCCCTTCATCCACAACTACTCTCGTTCGACACGAACGCGACCATTCCCCATCAACACATCCCGTATCGATTTCACCCACCTACTTACCCCCACCTGGCTATGCCCACGCAGAGCTTCTTCCTGGTCGCACAATCCGACTTCGACTTATCACTCCGGGGTACTTACCTTGGGCTCCTGGTCAACATTTCCTCATCAACATACCCTCCGTGTCTCGGTTCACTTCGCACCCATTCACATGTGCTTCTGTGTGTGATGAGGAATCGCCTTCCGACGCAGGACGCATGATTGTGATGATATTGCGTGCTAAAGGGGGTTGGACAGAGGATCTATGGAATGCGGTTACACGGCTTACGACTCAACAGTCCACCGGCAATTTCTCTTCAGTGGGGAAAAACAACCTTCCCAAGCGTGGCGTCCTGCTTCGGGCCTTTGTAGACGGGCCTTTTGGAAGCTCAATACGGGCACGCTGGGGGAACTACTCAACGGTGCTTATCATTGCCGGAGGCTCGGGGGTGAGCTTTGGGCTGTCCGTCTTGGAGTATGTGTGTCTTTGTCTTTCTGGGCGAGACGGAAAACATCTGGGAGGGCGTCCTGGTGGCTGGGGAAAGAAGATTTTCTCAACGCGGCGTGTGCGCTTCATCTGGCTTGTTCGCGAATACTGTAAGTCCGTGATGCTATCTCGAGTCATTGAAACTAACGCATCTCCAGCTCACCTCCAGTGGTGTGCATCCATCATTCGCAGATGCCTCTCTATGATACCCGCTTCCATGCTGCAAGTTGACATTTATGTCACAAACTTCAAGCCCGTCGCAAAACCCCCCAATCCACCCTCTCCTCAACGAATTCGTTTTGCTACTAACCAAGCGGCTGACCTCGCACCACCGCACCCCAGTTTTGCACGTGATGGTCAAGTCCATCTGCGTAGTAATTCCATGGAGTCAGTTGACAGCTACGACAGCTCTGCAGAAAGCGACGTTGATCTGAGTTACTATACTGGAGAATACGATGACGAGCAGCCCAATGTCGAGGATATGGGCCAGACCCACGACAACCGCATCTTGGACCTTACGAACTTTGACGGTGACGATGACACCGCCATGCCAGGGGAGGAGTATCTGAGGCAAAAGGTCAAGAAGGAGGGCAAGCTGAGGCGTGCCTTATCTCGCAAGGTGGGCAAGGCGGCGAGTGCGAAGAGGGAGTTGGACACCAGAGCGACACATCTAGACGTGCCTTCTAGCGAAGGACGCGCACAAGGTCGTCCGCTCAGTGGACTGTCAGTTGTTTCTGCGCACTCCACGGACCGACTTCTCCCATTGTCACCTCTGTCAGATCACCGTCGTTCCATCGTCCCTGGATTTGACACTTCTTCTCCGACTTCTGCTGTTTCGAGTGTTGGTGACGCTCCCTGGCGAAGGCCACGTTCCGGTCATTTCCCAGCACCACCGGGTGAAGTTCCAATGGCTCCCATGATGCTGCCTTCTGCCCGAGGTGGGATATCATCGTCTCAGCAGTCGTCGTCGACTTGGGATGGAAAATCCGAGGCGGGGAGCACCCATAATGCAATCCCCCACATAGAAGCCGCCTTTTCTCCGGATCAAGTCAGGCTGGAATTAGACGAGATAGAGGCGATCGATGTCAATATCATTGCTGAACATGCACGACCAGGGAAGCCCAAGCTCGACAGGATTCTTGCTGACGAAGTCGAGCGGTCGAAAGGCTCGGTCGTTGTTGCTTGTGAGTCATCGATATCACACTGTTCACGTAAGTCCAAGGCTTAAGTGTTTTGTAACAGGCTGTGGACCAACCTCCTTAAACGCCATGGTTCGGAAAATTATCGCAGCCCAGATTGATCCTGGGCGCATCCGACGCGGTGACATGCGAGGCTCCATAGCGCTTGTATCTGAGGAGTTTGAGTATTGAGCTTCACACAACTATCCCTATATCCATAGACCGCAGGAGCGAGGACCTAGTTCGCTTTCGAATTCAACTCTCTGCGATGCGTGGACCTTTCCTAGCCAACCATCCATTATTTAATCTACATCACTATCCTTCGGACTACTTTGCATTCCTGTATTTTACCACAACTGGACCTAGTACCTTTAGATGTATCTCTCCAATCCTGCACCTGGCGTACTATGCCTCATATGAAAACGTAAACTCGGACTGTCGCGTACGTGTTCTTGAGTGGGGTGAACATTTCACGGTCTACGTGCAGTGTTCCGCCAAAACCGTGGCCGTGACGTCTCTTTTATTTCTTGCGATTGGCAGGCCTCTGCGCCGAAGTCTCAACATACTCAGTAGAGTTTGTGATCCACTTGCACAGTCCCAGTCGCGACGATTCGGCGACATGGCGAGCGGCTCCTCTTCGATCACCATACCGGAGGGCTTCACCCTGCATACCGAGAACACATCCCACATCCTAATCTCTTCCAAGGACGAAGCCTTCTTGAACCCTGTCCAAGAATTTAATCGCGATTTGAGCGTTGCCTGTATCAGGGTTTGGAGCGAAGAGTCGGACAAGGACAAGGAGACGAAGTGGAGACAGGCCCAAGACAAAAAGGCGAAGAGAGAAGCTGAAGCTGATCAAAAGGAACAGAAAAGGCCGAAAAGTAGGTGTATATGTGGTCCTTCACGTTTGCCGAAACCCTGCATATACATACTCAATCTGCAACTGAAGGTGAAGGAGGACAGCCAAAACCAGTGCAGTCTGTCTCTGGTGCACAAGGGGAAATAACTCTTCCCGCCAATGAGCCAGGACCTGTGGGCAAAGCAAAAGAGGTATATTACGGTTCACATGTCGTTCGTCTTAGCTGATGTAGTCTCCTTCGAAGTATCGTCCGTATAAATTCGTTCTGCTGGAGGCTCTCTCTGCGACTGGGCTGCGCTCCATCCGTTACGCGAAAGAGATCCCTCTTGTGAGGTCCGTCGTCCATTGTGCATTGTGGGCGGTTTGGCTAATACGTCTCCTAAGATATGTCATCGCCAATGACTTGTCCGCCTCCGCGACGGCTGCGATGAAACGAAACGTGGATCTTAATGGTCTTGGACCTGCTCCGGATTCAACTGAGGAAATGGTCCCACCGGATGAAAAGACACCTACAAGAATCAGCCATGGGCTTACTCTGGGTAAAGTGAGGATAAACGAAGGCGACGCTTGGTATGCTTGCCTCCTGATTTCTCAGCTCACAAAGGACTCAGACCCTTTCCCAGCGCGCTAATGTACAATCATCGCACCGAAAAGACTCGGGTCGATGTGGTTGATTTAGATCCATACGGCACCGCTGCACCTTTCATCGATGCTGCAGTTCAGGCTGTGAACGATGGAGGTGGGTGCACTCATGGAATATCATACGGCGCTTTCAGCACTGATGGCCTGTCACATAGGTTTGCTCTGTGTAACGTGTACTGATCTCTCAGTGCTTGCAACGACAAATTACCCTGAGAAATGGTCATCTTATGTGCTATTCTACACACCTATGTCAACTCACGCGACACTCTAGTTACTCTAACTATGGAGGAGTACCAGTGAAGGCAGAATACTGTCACGAGGCAGTGCGTCTATCTTACTGATTCCCGTTTACCTGACTGACTGACTGACTGACTGGATGTATGTAGGCTCTCCGGCTTGTCCTGAACACGCTATCCACTTCCGCAGGTCGATACGGTCGCTATATCCAACCACTGCTTTCACTTTCCATCGACTTTTACGTTCGACTTTTTGTGCGCATCCAATCAGCTCCTATCGAGGTCAAGAAGGCCGCCAGGTAAGATTTTCTTTCCGTCCTTACCCGACACAGTGCTCTGGATGTATGCCCAGTAAAACGTCCATGTACTACATTTGTACGGGCTGCCAGTCGTTCTACGAACAGCCACTCGGAAAAATGGTTGAAAAGGTCCACGAGCGCTCCGGTAGCACAAATCGCTTGTTCAAGACTCAGGTTGGCCCTCCTGTACCACAGAAATGCACTGAGTGCAGCTCGGTATTGCATGTAAGTTTGGAAGATCGGCACTAATGCCTAGCTAACGGCGTGCGTCAGGTTTCTGGTCCAATGTGGTCTGGTCCTATACAGGACAGCAGTTTTATTTCAAAAGTTCTTGAACACCTGGAAACAAACCAGGACAAGTACGGGACATCAACCCGCATGAAAGGGATGCTCACGGTGGCTAAAGAAGTATGTTTCCCTGCCACTCCAATCCGCCTTTGCTGAGACCTTTTCAGGAACTGAACTCACCATTCTACTTCACGCCATCACGAGTAGCAGGGTTCTTTCATTCCACGTGTCCACCTTTGGACGACGTTGCGTACGTTTTCCTTTCATTGTCGACTGCGTGTTCTGATATTGACCAAATGTAGCTCGGCTTTGCTTCATGCTGGTCACGATGTGTCGCGGTCACATGCTTGTCCCGGGTCGCTGAAAACGAACGCGACAAGACAAGATGTACATGACGTCTTTAGGTCTTGGGTGAAGAAGCATCCTGTCAAAATGGAGAAAATCTCAGACCAGTCTCCGGCTTACCAGCTCCTTGGCAAAGAACCCCGGTACGTAGGAAGATGTAATGGATGCTCGTATCTCAACGACAATTCTAGGGTGGAGGCCAACTTCAAAAGACACCCACGGTCGGTGACACAATCATCCCAAGTCAAGCTGGTTCGATACCAACAAAACCCAACTCCACATTGGGGCCCCGGCTCAAGAGCAGATTCCGGTACAAAGCGGAAACGAGACGACAACGAAGAGATAGAATAGCTGTGGTACGTAGAGGCTGCGCGATAGCACGATAGCAAACATCTATGATACAATTAAGTTATGCCAAGATACAGCTCACAATGGTGCTCCCGATAGGTGAATGAGATGTCAAAATCGAAAGTGGGGTATCAAGCTGGAACCTCCGCAACCGGGGTAACTTTGTGTAAGGCGATCTTGGATGAAGCCCCTCCAGCCTTCTTGGTAGAAAGCCATGCATGTTGCAGTAGCTCTGCCGCACTCGGACGAGCTTCATGATCGATATCAAATGTTTTAGTGAGGAACTCTTGTGCCTCTGCGGAGATGTCTGAGGGGATAGTAGGCTTTGCAGACTGTCCGATCTGTTCATACACAAGGTGAGCAGCGCGGCATTAGATCGGCAAGTGTAATGTTACCTTGAAGATAGCCTGCATCTGAGTGAGTTGTGCGAATGGATGCTCGCCGGTGAGCATCTCCACCACCAGACAACCGACACTCCAAATGTCAGCTTTGCTCGTATGGGCAGTCTGTCGAACGACTTCTGGGGCCATCCAAAAGACGGAGCCTTGTAAGGAAGGGCGGTTCATACGCTTTCCGGTTAGGAGATCTATTGCAGCATGTGGTCAATAAGAGTACCATTGTTTGATGGGACTACTCTACTTACTCCCATCGACCTTCTTGGAAATACCAAAGTCCGAGATCTTGATGCCTCCCTTATTATCCACCAGGATGTTCGCACCCTTAATATCGCGGTGTATGATATCTCGTTCATGAAGGTAGGTGAGACCTTGAAGGATCTGCCGCACGAAGTTTTTGACAAGAGGTTCTTCGAAAGCGCCATAACTACGGAGAAGAGCAGTCACAGATCCTCCTGGGACGTATTCCAAAAAGATGTTCAAGTAGTCATCATCGAGGGAGGAGTCTGGAGAGCGGAACAATCACAGGTCAGCGTCCGACACATCCAAGTTGGTAGAGGAGCAGGCGCACATAAGTACTGGACGATGTTGGGATGTTGTAGATCTTTGAGCAGGTCAATCTCTCGCTCTAGCGCGCTAAGCATGCTCTTTTTGCGTTCCTCGTTGGGTGCAGAACCGGTTGGAAGCTCGACTTGCTTGACTGCCATCAACAGACCGTTGACGGCATCCATTCCCAGGTAGACTTTGCCGAAGGAGCCAGCACCGATGAGCGCGCCTTTGATCCACTTGATACCTGATAGACTACGATCAACTCGGCACCGTATAGCGATAGGACCCACATACCACTGGAGTTCATTGCTTTACCTGTTTCATCTTCTTCGCTTTCAGGCTCCTCTTCGTCCTCCTCCTCGACCTCTTCGAACACTGTCCCATCTGAGGTAACAGATACCTCGTCGATATCGGGCTCGACTTTCGTCCAATCATCCGCTCCTTCTACTCCCATATCGACCGCCATGCTTTGTCGGCGATTCTCTACTTCGGCGGTAATTTCATCCACAGTAAGGAGGCTGGCAGTATCTGAACGATCTCGTTTACTCCTGAGTTCGGTCATAAAGCTCGTTCGCTTTGAGGCATTAGAACTTGTTCTCGAAAGTGCACGAGTCAGGTTCGGATTGGTGAGATCTTCCATGGACTCGGACAATGACTCTGCTGGGAATGTGACAGGAGGGAGCTGAGGTTTTGAATCGGCGACCGAGAGTTTATCGACATCGTCTCCAGTGAGAATGACTGAGTGGCCGTCTTCCGTTGAAATTGACACGCGAGGAGGATCCTCGGGAGACAAAGGGCCTTCAGGTAGAAGGGCAGATGGCTTCTCTGCAAGATTCGATGTCGAGGCGATCGAATTTCTTTGAGACAATGTCCGCCCGGGAGACAGCGATCTCTGTACCGTACCAGACCCTTGAGTGCTGGTACTAAATCTGGACGGTAGTGGTGGGTTGATGGACATTGTACTATCTCTTCTACCTCCTTGCCCACTGATGCTCGATGCTCTCAGCATCATGCTATGGCGCGCATTACGCAAAGCCTTCTTCTCAGCGAAGGGGAAATATTCTGTCAAATGGGTGGTGATGAGCTCGCTCGGCGGTCGCTGCCCGAAGAAGTTCCGCAGTTTCGATGGTTTCTTGAGTGCAGCAGCTGTAGCAGTTTTGGTTGTACTTTGGGACGGAGACGCGGGGGGATCGAGGACCTTTTCCGGATCCCGCACGCCAAGTCCGCTCAGTACACTGATGGTGCTGGCACGCTTGATGGCTTTTGCCTTTTGCCGTTGGCTGTCAGCGATGGTTTCTGCGTAAGCAGACAGTGGCATGTCGGCATCTGCTTCGTCATCCGAAGGGGAATGTCTGGAACCAGGTGCAGGGGACGTCGGGCTGACGTTGCGAGGGACAGGTATTGGTGGATCTTCACCAAATATTCGTGCAAGTGCCTTGGATCGTTTCGCACGTCCTGTTCTCCGTAAGGTAAGCCCTTGTTCTCTGACTGGGTCGTCTGATGAGCCATGGCAGACAGCTAGGAGTTCTGCCTCTGACAGAGGTTTTGCTACAAGCCACCGTCAGATGATGAAAACTACCGGCGCAAGGCCACTGACCTGCATCATGCTCGAGACCCCATTCAAGATAGACACTCCACCCATCAACACTGAGTCCCCCGTCATCCGTATCCACGCGGTTCATAATGTTGGAAGAGTCATTCCGTCGAGATGCAACCTTGTCGAACTTCTTCATCACCTTCTCCATGACCTCAATGCCCCCAGCACAGTCCGCAACATCGACTATACATGAGCGACCCTCGTCTGGCAATACAAACTTCACCAGCTTCCTGTTCACGGAATGACCAACGTTATGTGACGATGGATTAAAAGGGCCACGACCAACCGTGAACGCGGCGGGGGGAGAGGAGGACCCAGATGATGAGCGGAAAGACTCTGCAATTGGAGAAAGAATAGGCATATTTTGCCCTGACGGAGTCTGGAGATTCTGGGATGAGTGTGCTTGTGCTGATGCGTACGGGTGACCGCTGTTGCCAGTAGTAGATGGTCGGGGAGGTAGTTTGGAGGTAGTTGGCGTAGTGGCAAGGGGAGAGCTGACACCACCGAAAGAAATATTGCGGTTATGGGAGTTGGGATTGGTGGTAGAGCGCGGTGATGATCGAGATCCCAAAGGAGAAGGCGATCTTATGGGTGGCTTCGCGATAGAATTAGCAGAACGAGGGTCAGACGGTAGCCCATACGCGGACCAGCCGTTGGATGGAGCATTTCCAGCTGATGGGGTGAGCATGCCTGGACCCCCAGGGGCGGGTGGTAATGGAGAATTAGCGTATGCTGCGGTGTCCGCTTGATTTGGTGTGCGCGCGCGAGGACCGACCAAAGCATGGAGATTTCGTGTTCCGCTTCGGGATGATGGTGGTTGAGGAGGCTGTCCACGTGGTGCAGGAGGTAGGGGAGGAAGAAGAGGTCGTGATGAGGGATAGCCTCCATTGGGAGTTGTAGCTTGTGACACCGTTCCATTTGACGCGGGTTGGGGTAAGGGGCGAATTACGCTACGACCTGAATCGCCCGACTGCGGTTCTCGGATGAGTCGCGGTAGGTCGCCTCGACCTGAGCTGGAAGACAGCACAAGAGGGGCAGGGCGGACGCTCTCCAGTCGCCGAGAAGCCATGCGAGATGTGGGTGATGAATCCCGGGAGTTGTCACGAGAATTATCTCGTGAGTGTGAGGGCTCCAACCCATTTTGCATGTGTGATTCTCTGATTGATTCCGACGAGCGGGATTCACCAAGGGAGTTGAGCGATGGCTGCGCGCGCGCATTCTCGGCCATTGGAGCAGCAGAAATCTTCACTGAGCATCTCTGCCTCAAGCCCTTGACTCCATTCACTATCCTCAGCCTATCTCCGATACTTGCTATTCCCATCTCTTTAAGTGTTTCTTGGTCTACCTCAAGTAAAACGTCGCCTCTGATATCATTATCCTTGAAGGTCCCGACATGTGATCCGCATTTGATATCAGTTAACCACTTCGCGACATGAGCATCCGACCATGTTCGGAGAAAGTCTGCAAAAAGTGTACCAGCTGGTGGATCAAGGAGGTTGTTAGCGAGTCCCGTCATAGGTGTTACAGGAAGGGAGGAGATCTGGGCGCGAGGAGAGCTCAGATTGATGAAAGAACGAGATGTCGGTCCGGACTGGTCGCTAAATGGCAGATGGGCAACTATGGGGGAGGTTGGGGACGAGGACTTGGGTGGCGTAGGCTCCAGTGCGTGCAGATTGCTGGTACTGGTACTGACAGCGGCCATCAATGATGACACGCCCTGTAACCCGAAGTATCAGCTGAACTGAGGTAAAGTCGGGCTTCAAGTTCAAATCTGAGGCTAGCAGTAGTACAAACTGCCGCGCGCAGAGAGCTTGAAATAGCACAAGAATCGGACGCTGCTTTGTCCGAAGAGGGCGCCGTAAGCAGATTTGTCCAATCCGGAGGTCCAACAGGTGCGATGTACGCGTTCCAGGCTGATAATACCCTTTCCTTTGGCTGGTGAGAATTACAGAGGGTGTACCCAGATCAGCGCTCGATTGGCCGTCCAACCGTGGCCTCGATGGCGAGCTGGGACCGTAGTTTTGGCAGTAACAGAAACAGTACACCGTCGTTTAAGCAGGATTTCGATACTAAGAGAGACAGGCGGGACAAGGCAGTGGAACAGCCTCACAAAGTATTAATGTTGTCTGACAACCAGTAACCTTTCGTTATAGTCCCAGCATCCGTTTACAGTGCTTAGCTAATCAACTGAACGTCTGAGCTAGGAAGGCGTTCAAGATCATTGATTGCCAGTGGGAGATGCGATGCTTCCCTCGATGGCGGGGTGGGGCGCTGCCTGCGATCATGCATCACAGTCGTAATGCTCGTCGAAGAAAATATATATCCAAAGGTGCATATTGGTATTGAGCGTCGGTTCACTTGTCGGAGGGACGATAAGGAGTTATTTTCCGCTGCAACAGGCATCATCATATTTATAGCTGTGAGTGGGAATGGCGAGCAAAACGTGTCACCAGCGAGGCTCAGATCGACATTTCCCCATAAACCTCCACCTCCATGCTGCTCACTTTTCCAAGAAGATTCGCCCGAGGCACCTCCCATGGCTGCTCTTTCGGGCAACTGTTCGCTGACGGATATGGTGCGGACACTTGGTACCTCGGACAGGCCGAGCCGGCTATAGCATAGCTTCGCGAAGATTTGGCGCACACGGAGTCGTGTCGGTAATGGCCCAAGTCGCAGGTGGTTATCGAGAGCATCACATGAATTTTGCTGTTACTGTGATGGGGTTGCTTGGTGAGTGCGCGCCCGCTGGCGGTCTACCAATCCCTCCGGATATTGATTGATCTCAAGCTACAGCATTGAACCTATAGTATATCCCCTTTCCCGTGCACAACCATCATTACCACCCGCAACCCTGCTAAGATACTTTGGCGGTCCGAGGCTGTCGGCATTGAACGTTCATGCCGCAAGGTGCGGGGATACTTCACCGACGGCGAATCTGAACCATGAGGGCAGACAAGACAGCCTTGGAGGCCCTAAACGGGTTTGGGCTTAGAGATAGGGTCGAAATATCTGGGTATCGACGTCTTAGAGACATGCGAAATTCGGGGCCAAGTTTGAGTGGACTGATGAAAACTTGGGAGGCTAGACCTGCGGTTTAGCGAAAGACCTCCTTATCGAGGCGATGTACCTGCCAAAAGAATTCTCATAGCCTCGAGCTTTCCAGGCGAGTAGACAGTTGACAGCGGCAGACCACGGCTCAACAGAACTCCGATCGTTTGAGCCGGGCATGCCGCGTCAACTGTCTACGGCCTGGGAACACTGGTCGCGCTTTTGGCAGGGCCCGCCAAAAGCGAGTTTGGACTTAGTGAAAAAAACAGGTCGTTAACTTCATATTGGTGTAGCAGACTCAACACACGTCCGTGGGCGAGAATAAAAAGATGCTACGAAGCATGGAATTAGCTACTACAGCCATAACAATGATATCACCTCAGGCTCGGATGTCCCGGAGGCCGTTCAGGATATTCAAAGTGTACGAACTGACTATCCGAACCTGTATGAGTACCATCGGGATACGGGCGAGAGAGCGGCTGCATGTTTATAGGTTCTTGCCAGTGGTATAGTGGCTCCACGGCATTCTGGTGCGAGAACATCGATTGTGGTGCTGGATGGGGGTAATATTGAGACGACGACTGGTGTGTGTGGTTGGACTGCGAGTATGTGGGCGAGATGGAGATTTCGGGGCTGTGTGAATGAGCATACAAGATGGGGATGGCTCTGCAGTCGGACATGAGCCATCACTAGAATTGGTGAGCGCCGAGGATGTTGCGCTTGATATGGATGGGTACGAGACAGATGGTGATCTTGATGAGTCGGATTCAGAAGACGGCTTCGACGTAGACAGCGATAGCGAGGAGGTTTAGAGTATTGAATCTCGAGCACTGTTTGTGAATCTCTATATGCATTGATTTTAAATTAGAAAAATTACAACTTTTGCTTAGGAGATCAAGCCACCAAAGATAGGCGCTTGTAGGTTTGGGATGGTACTGAGTACACTGAGTTGCGTGAGGTTACCACCACTGCTGAGGCTGGCGTCATGAAATTTCACTAAGTCCAAACTCGCTTTTGGCGGGCCCTGCCAAAACCGCTACCGGGGTGCCCAGCCGTTCCATCGTAGTGTCAGCGGAGTTTAAATGGAACGGCTGTGTTCGAGCCTAGAATTCTCACGGTGGGTATTTGGTCCTTTACGAAATTGTATCTAAATCGGTGGACCTGATGCAGGGCATGGCGATCGGACCAGGCCTACGGCAGGTGTTCTGAGGTTCATTCTTTTACTATAATTTCTTGTTAGTGCGCTTCTCGTTCTCTACTTTCACCCGCCAGCGTCTCGTCAGATCTTCACCCATCCCTGTCATTTCGCCAGCCCATTCGTTCCTTGTTTCGGGGCGGACACAGCTAGGATAAGGTCCTTTGTTCATTGACAATCATACCTCTTCAATTTCTCCAACGCTCGAGGTACTCTCTGTGATCATGCGGTTTTATACCGCCCTCGCGTCGTGGCTATATCTTGCCTCGCTCGCAGGGGCTTCACCCTACCGTGCTGACCTTACGGACTACAATCTCAACGTTAACCAGAATGCCCAGTCGCCCCTCGAGTACTCCACCACCAGGGCTAACACGACCTACACGCCTTCCCCAGAAAATTGGCGTGCGATCCCATTCTACACGATTCTTATGGACAAGTTCGCCGATGGTGATCCCACTAACAACCAGTACTTTGGCTCGGAGTATGAATGGGACTGGAGAGAGACCCAGCTTCGCTTTGGAGGAGACCTCAAAGGTTTAGCCTCAAAATTGGATTATATCCAGGGTATGGGGGTGAAGGGTATATACCTATCTGGAACAATATTTTTGAACATGATATGGCAAGCCGACAGTGAGTTCCTGTTCACTAATCGATGTACTGTACTCAAGCATCCGTAGGTTATTCGCCACTCGACTTCACCGTTCTCGATCCGCATTGGGGCACTATCGCTGACTGGCAAAACTTTATTGATACCATTCACGCCCGCGGGATGTATATCATGGCGGATTTCACCGTTGGAACAATGGCCGATCTCCTGGGCTTCGAAGGGTAAGTAGCCATATGCCGTAATCGTTGAACCGTTTCACTCAACGGCCTTTCTTGCCCAGATACCTAAATGTCAGCGCTCCTTTCGACATAAACGAGTATTCCTCCATATACAAGAATCCGAGCTATCTTCCATGGAACTTTACGGAATATGCCGATTTCTCCGTGAGCTATATTTTTACACCTCGAGGCCGGCGTTAGCGCTGACCTTATCGTGCCGGTGACAGGTCATTAACCAGCGAAACGACTCGTGTCAGCTCCCGGTATTCTGGCAGGATGACGGGACGATTCAGCCGGTGACTTCCAATGGTTGCCTGGAGTCCGATTTCGATCAATACGGCGACATGGAGGCTTTCGGTGTCCATCCTGATTGGCAGCGCCAATTGGCTAAATTTGCCTCGGTGCAAGACAGACTGAGGGAATGGAAGTCATCGGTAATGGCGAAGCTGCAGGTATTCTCGTGCATGACTATCACAGCACTAGATATCGATGCCATCCGTGTGGACAAGTCAACTCAGTTGTCGCTTCAAGGCATGGCAAGCTGGGCGACTGCGACGAGGGCATGTGCGACCAACCTTGGGAAGAAGAACTTTTACATCACAGGCGAAGTTACTGGTGGCGACACTTTTGGATCACTCTACATGTGAGTGTCTCTTTAAATAAGTATACCTATACCATTAACTGGTGATTATCAGAGGGCGTGGCCGAACCCCGACGCAAAAGCCTCCTGGTTTCCTCCAAGCAGCAAACCTGACCGAGTCCGAAAACCAGTTCTTCTTGCGCTCTCAGCCTAACAACGCACTGGATGGCGTGGCGTTTCACTATTCAATCTATCGCTCTCTAACCCGCTTTCTTGGAATGGATGGTAACCTGCAGGATGCATACGACCTCGACACGAACTTTATCACCGCCTGGAATCAGATGTTTGTCAACAATGACTTCTTGAACCCTAACACTGGCGCTGTGGATCCAAAACACCTGTTCGGCACCAGCAATTTCGATGTGTTCCGGTGGCCCAGTTTGGAGAATGGAACACTCCGGAGTGCTTTGGCGACATTCATCACGAATTTGGTGATGCCCGGCGTCCCATTGGTGTGTACTTACTCCGGCGTCTCTGGAGTGCTAATTAACAACGACACTAGTGGTACTACGGCGAGGAGCAAAACTTTTACTTGTATGATTCCACAGCATCCAACTATCTGTACGGGTTAGTAGACTCTTCCATGCTACCCATTTCCGTGTTTGATCACCACCTACAGGCGTCAGGCTATGATGAGCAACAAAGCCTGGCAGCGTCACGGTTGCTACAAGCTTGGTTCTGATCAATACTTCAATATGCCTCTTGAATCAGCCCTCCTCGGTTGCCAAGATGATTGGAACTCGCTTGACCACTTCGATCCTACCACGGATATGCGCCGGCTCATGTCTCAGTTCCTATATCTGCGCAGCACATACACTGCACTTCAAGATGGTTTTGATCTCGTGCAACGCGGTAACTGGACATACTATATCGAGCGTCCCGGATCCAATGGTACTGCAACTGAGATGGGTCTTTGGTCGGTTTCGCGGGCGGGGATCTCCGGCGTACAAACATTAACTGGGCAACACACTGACCAGGTGTGGCTCCTGTTCTCGAACCTTAACACGTCCCAGACGTGGACGTATGATTGCGAGGGTCCGTTGTGGATATCCTCGCCGTACATGTCCGGCACCGTTGTTAGGAATTTGCTGGCGCCTTACGAAAACTACACGCTTGCGGATTCTGGATCCTCCTACTATGTCAACGGCACTGCACCATGGTATGGGTGTCTCCCTACGATAACGATGGACGTGTATGGCACGAAGGCACTCGTGCCTATCACTGAGTGGGTCGCGCCACCACCAATGCTCACCAAGTTTCTTCCCGGCCACGATGCCCGTATCACTGCTACGCCAGGGAGTCCGAACGCCACGAAAATAGACATCGTACTGGAGTTCAATGTGGCTATGTCATGTAGCAGCGTGACCAGCAGCTTGGCGTTCAACATGTCCTCGTCAGGAGTAGGAGGCCAGCCAACGCTGGACACGAGTACGGTTGCCTGTGCTACAGTCACAAACCCAGATGTCTCGCCAATATCAGGAGTGTCACCATCGGCTATGTCTTGGTCCGCCACACTCACGAACGTCCCGGACGGTATTCTTGAGATCACCGTGAACAATCCCACCTCAGCAGATGGAACGACATCGACCGGGGTAAGGATTTTTTTCGTCCCCGGTAGTTTTATGCTCAAACGTCGTGTTTAGACTGTGGACCACCTTCTTCTGAGAAAAGGCGCAGCAAACAATGTGATGGTATTCCCTGAATCCGACTACGACAACTCTGCCTTTAAGTATTCGGGTGGCCAGTATACCTTCACCCATCAAGCATTCGGAGCCGACATGCTTAGGTATTCTGGCAACTACGGGCAGAGCTGGTCAAATTGGACGAACTGGGAAAATGTTACGACTGTGCCATCGGATATCGTCAGTAATTCCGACATTTTTTGGGAAGGCCAGCACATTATGATGCAATGTAAGAGCGCCTTCATATTCCCCTTTACTTGTTTCATGACCTATGAGATAGATTGGAGCCAAGCTGCCGCATCCGCGAGTGTTGTCGTCCACGCTGACCTCAACTACGGTACCCAACGCCGCGTCCCGCAATTCTTAGCGCGGGGCCCCTTCAATGACTGGGGCTATGACCAGGGTATCCCTTCCCAGATGACTCTGTCTGGCGACGGTACTTGGGAGCTGGAAATCATGGCATCATGGCCAACGTATGTCCAACTCAACGTATTCGGTTACGACGATTACTACTACGGTGATACTGACGGGGATGGTGTCATGGACCGCCTCCCACCCAATTCCATCGCTCCCAACTTCCTTAACATGTCGGCACCGCCGTACCCTGCACTTGCGTGGGCTTTGGTGGTTGATGATGCTACTCTAACGTGGAGTCTTCAGCCCCGAGGTCAAGCATCAGTCGGCGCCACGATGTATGCTCTATTGCTGGCGATCCCCTGCATCACAGGCGCGCTGGCGGTTGTTATTTTCATGTGGTCTTTCTACGGTATCAGACACAATCGTTATGGTGTCAAGACCTCCAAAGGTGCGAGCAAATATTTCCCAATCCTGGGAACGCTGGGCAACAAGTCCACCACGGATCTCAAGGACACTATCCCCATCACGGAAAAGATGTTTGGTCACAAGCACAACGCCGACATCATTGGGTGGCCAGAAGACAAGAACAAGCGGCGAAAAGTCCTCATCTCGACGCTGGAGTACGAGATCATTGACTGGAAACTGAAGGTAAAAATCGGTGGCCTGGGTGTCATGTCGACTCTTATGGGCAAGGCCATGACGGACGTCGACCTTATCTGGGTAGTCCCTAAGGTGAAGGACCTCGAGTACCCTGCCGGCGAACCCGCAGAGCCCATCGAAGTAATCATCTTCGGAGAGCCGTACCTTATAGAAGTCGAAACGCACGTTCTGGACAACATCACATATGTCATCTTGGACAGTCCTGTGTTCCGCGCGCAAACGAAAGCGGATCCATACCCAGCTCGCATGGACGATCTAAGTTCTGCCATCTTCTATTCGACATGGAATCAAGCAATTGCGGCTACCATTCGGAGATTCCCCGTCATCGACATATACCACATCAACGATTACCATGGTGCTCTCGCCCCGATATATCTTCTGCCCAAGGTTATCCCCGTCTGCCTCTCTCTTCACAACGCGGAATTCCAGGGCCTGTGGCCGTTGCGCACCAAAGAGGAGATGAAGGAGGTTTGCTCTGCCTTCAACATCAGCAAGGAGCACTGCACTAAATACGTGCAATTCGGAAACACATTCAATCTATTGCACGCAGCTGCCTCGTTCATCAGTGTACATCAGAAGAGCGTCGGTGTTGCTGGTGTCTCTGACAAGTATGGAAAGCGTAGCTGGGCTCGATACCCTGCTCTTTGGACCCTCAAGCATGTCGACTCATTGCCCAATCCTGATCCGACTGATATCGCGGCTCTCGATGAAAGTCCAGTTGCAGTGCGCGACATCCAGATTGACGAGGCTGCTGAGGCAGGGCGCCCGGAATTAAAACGGCAAGCTCAGGAATGGGCCGGTATCAAGCAGGACCCCAACTCGGACCTCTTCGTTTTCGTGGGTCGATGGTCCAAGCAGAAAGGTGTGGACCTCATCGCTGATGTGATGCCATCTCTGTTTGTGGTTTTACTACTTACATCAAAAATACCTAACTGATCGGAACGTACAGATTGGAGAAACGTCCTTCCATACAACTTATTGCGGTCGGCCCAGTGATTGATCTCTATGGTCGTTTCGCCGCAGAGAAGCTCGCCCGACTTATGGAAATGTACCCTGACCGAGTGTACTCAAAACCGGAATTTACCGCCTTGCCACCATACCTCTTCAGCGGTGCCGACTTTGCGTTAATACCCTCTCGTGATGAGCCTTTCGGTCTCGTCGCCGTCGAGTTCGGAAGGAAAGGTGCCTTGGGTGTCGGTAGTCGTCTGGGAGGTCTCGGGCTGATGCCAGGATGGGTATGCATGCATGTCCCGCTTTCTGCTTGCTATACTGACATGAACGACCTAGTGGTTCCCTGTAGAGTCAAGCTCAACGGCGCACATGCTATCGCAGTTGTCCAAAACCATCAAGTTGGCCTTGAAATCCACCGAAGAAGAACGAGCGATCCTTCGTGCCCGATCAGCTGTGCAGCGTTTCCCGGTCGTGGAATGGCGTCAACGGTTGGAGGATATGCACAGGCGAAGCGTTCAAGCCAGCCGAGACCACGCAGGCCTCAATGCTTGGCGCGAAGCAGATTGTGGCACGGGTAATGTTGTTCCACTGATTGAAACGACCGATTGGGACCCAGTACATCAAGGTATCCCTTCGCAGCCCGAATGGGATGCTCAGAGCACCGCATCTACACCTCTTGCTTCACCTAGAATACCTGGCTCTCCTGGTCAATGGAGTCAGGCCTCAACTCCAAACGACGAAACCTTCCTCGCTGCGCCTCCTCGCCTCAATCTAAACCGTGACTCGTCGTTCGGTTCAGAGACATCGGAGGAAGATTACTTCTCTAGAAACAGCCTCGCTACCACGACTAGGCAAGGATTTGGCGATTTCCTGGAAAAGGCCAACCGCACAATTGCCCGGGATCAACGACATGCCCCTGACCCATTCTTGGATGCCCCTCCAACACGTCCGTTCGGCGCCCACTCGCGAGTCCCGTCGATGGAATCGATTGGGACCATCGTGGAGGAGAAGTCCAACTCTCCTCTCAACAAGGCGATTGCATCGGTGAGCTTTTTATGGTCGTGACTGGACCTTATCTCATTCATCTCTCACTTTCAACAGTTTACGGACTCCGACGGTGGCGTCGCCCAGGAGTTCGTGCAAAAGCTACAGGCACTAAATGCAGAAAACTCAAAAGGAGAATTGTCGATCGAGAAATACCTCGTCAAGTCTGAGGAAGCCTTCTTCGAAAGAGTGCGGCGGGACAAACTTTCGAGCGCTGCCAGCTATATCTCATCCCAAAGAGAATCTGTATGGAGCATGCCTGGAACACTCTCACTTGAAGATCGCTCTCGTCCGACTTGTGCGTAAATCTATTGCTGAAAGCATGTATATGCAAGGCTGATCCCTCTACCTCACAGCCCCGGGTTCACCCAGTTCCCATCCTTTTGGTCACGATGATAGTGACGTCCCGCCCTTCGGAGATATAGTCGTGATGAACAGAGTACAAATCGCCATGGCTCGACAAATTGGTGGATGGCCCTTGTACACGATCATCATCGCTCTTGGCCAGGTATGTTTCTCAAGTAGTTGTTTGCCGTAGCCAAATTTAACATTCTCCCAGATGCTGGCTGCCAATAGCTACCAAATGACTTTGCTCACCGGTCAAAACTACGAAAACAATCTTCAACTTTACGTCCTCAGTGCTGTATTTCTAGCCTCTTCGTTTGTGTGGTACACAATGTTCCGTTTAAAGCCTTCGGTTTATGTCCTCTCCGCGCCATGGCTATTCTATGGCCTCGCGTTTTTCTTGATTGGGCTCCCGGCGCTTTCCTCGAAGCTACAATCGGGCTCTTCCATCATCTCGGATATCGCGACATGGTCCTATGCGGTAGCATCAGCGGCCGCATTTATCTTCTTTGGGCTGAACTTTGGGGAGGAAGCGGTAAGAACCTTTAAAATACCCGGATCATCTCGTAGCTCATCTCTCGTAGGGTGCTGCAACCGAAGTGTGGACGCTGAGGGCCTGTATCGTGCAAGGATCACAGCAGGTCTGGGTCGCCGCGCTCTGGTACTGGGGAAGTACTCTGAACAGCGCCTCACCTGGGCACAAATCACCGTGGTGGATCGTACTCATACTTTGGCCCCTTGCCATCATGTCTTTCGGCTTTGCATATCTGATGCTATATGGGTTGCCAGGTAAGAGCGTTTGCCATATCTACTACCGTGTGCTGATGGGTTTCCAGAATATTACCGTCAAACCCCTCCAAAAGTGCCGAACTTCCTGAAGACCTTGTTCCGACGGAAACTTGTCCTATGGTTCCTCGCATCCGAGGTCCTTCGTGACTACTGGTTGAGCGGGGTAAGCAAATCCCTTGTTGCATAGAATCGTGCTGACTTGTCCCTTCGTAGCCCTACGGTCGAAACTGGAGCTTCCTCTGGAGTGTTCCGATACCTGCATACCAGATCCTTCTGCTCGTGATCTTGTTCTTCATACTCGTTTGGGCGTTCATGCTGTATGTTTTGACACACTTCAGCAAGACGCACACTTGGTTGTTACCTGTCTTTGCCGTTGGCCTTGGTGCGCCAAGGTGGTGTCAGGTTCGTCCCTTTTATTCTGCGTGAATATGCTTCAGCTCAGGGTCACTTTTAGACATTGTGGGGAACTTCCTCCCTCGCACTTTACATTCCTTGGGCCGGTTCAGCGGGCCCTTACCTTGGTCTCTCCTTATGGTTGTGGCTTGGAGTGTTAGATGCAATCCAGGGAGTCGGCCTTGGGATGATTCTCCTTCAGGTGAGTCTAGTCAAGCGTCTGCAAATGTAGCGTGTACTCACGAGTGTTCAACAGACACTATCCCGGCTGCACGTGTGCGCCACTCTGGCGTTTGCTCAAGTGATTGGATCCATCTGTGTCATGGTCGCGCGGGCTACCGCACCCAACCGCATTGGACCCGAGAGCGTGTTCCCGGACGTTGGAACGTGGGACTTCTCCGACGGACTGAAAGGCAAGTTCAAGATGCGCCATACCACATTCACCTTGGACCCATCTCTAATATCAATGGGTTTCCATTACAGGCAGCCCGATGGCTTCGGCACCGTTTTGGATTGCGCTCATCTGCCAACTTGTCATTGTAATAGGGTACTTCTGGTTCTACAGAAAAGAGCAGCTCGGTTAGTTGCACTTTCTCCTTATCAACCTCTCTTGCTGACGTTGGTCGCTCCAGCCCGCCCATGAATTATCTCTTTTTCGCGATGTTTTCATCATCCTACTTTCCCGCACGTACACATTCTAGACCCTCACTTACACAACATTACACGGACACGCTTTCACGGATTTATACTTTGGGTAATCTGGTTTGATTTACGCTGTGCGACTTCAGTTGGGACGCTGTAGGTGTGCTTGTACGCCACAAAAACTACCCTTACACTCGTTTAGATTCTACTATACATACAGCGGCTGGACGTGTAGTTGCTAATGGACGAGCATTGGACTTCTTTTGTTAACAGTATGGTATATAGAGCATCTTTAGCTTCCCTGGTGTTATTATCGAAACGCGATATATGGGATGTTGGCTGTAGCTTCCGGCATTCATACTTCTTGTTCCTGGCCTTACAAACGTATTCAAGGACTTAAAATCATATGCAATACATAAGTAGGTCCCTAGACCTTTGGGCGAAAGCTAGAGTATCGGCACCGTACGCGTGCACACATGCGTCCAGGGGCTTCGGCATTATCCACGCCAGTTGGTGCTCCACGAAGCTATCTCACCCCAAACCCAAGTACGTTTATAAAAGATCAAACTTTTTAAGTTTTAATCGCCCACAGGGGTGAGAACCCTCTCAGTGGCGCCCTTCCCAACCCCTCAGCGAGGTTCCTGAACAGTATGTCTGCTACAATGACATTGTACGGGGGCCAAGGCCAATGAATGCGGAAAAACAGGGATCCAGGACCAATCGTGCAAAGAGCTCCCCCGACACTGACGCAGATTGCGATCATGTCTCGGTGCATTCCCTGAGTGGACCAGCCAATACAGTCGGGCAGCTACGATATCCCAAAATGGGATGCAGTGACGGGGCGTTTGACTGATACACTGTTACCCATCTTGCAAGAGAAGGAGTGGAAAAAGGGCGTTGCTGGTACGAGTGTGTAATGTCAGATTGATACTGCTAACGTTTCGTTATCACATTTCTGCTAGAAAATACCGTGAACTGCATTTCATTGCGCATGTTACATAGCAACACGAAGTCCGATGGCGAGTTGAAACATGTCCGGTCAGTTGATGCACGTGGTGGAGGCTGGTTAATAGCTATTGAGTGTGAGGAAGCGGACATAGGAAAAGATACACACTTCCCGGTTGGATAGTGAATGGTGCAGAATATGCAACATCACCAGTACTATCTCTCAGTTCCAGGCCAACGGAAGTGCCTAAATGGAACATAAGCGCACGTCGATAGTAGAGCTGTGGCCCTACCAGAAGCGATGTTGACGGTCCACGTATAGGATGTTCCAGTTTGCTCGCCCAAGCATTCAAGGGCAGGAGAGCTGGGATCACCCCCTGGATTGACCCTGAAGTGAAAGGTCAGATACGAGTTCGACGGGTCAAATGGATTTACTTACGTCTGTGAAAGGTGGCAGGGCGGATTGAATCACATGCAAGTTTGTACTAGATCTCCAAAGGGCAGAACGCTTACCAGGAAGTAAGGGGCTATAGTCGAGTGTGATGAGTTTAACTATCACAGGATTCGCAATGACGCTCACACTTTCCGCCAGACCAGGTCAAAAGGGTGGGTTCGCACTCCAGAACGATAGCCCTGCACGTACACCGCATTAGATGCAGCCTGGAAGCCAAGAGAAACCACCAAGCAAACGCACGGGGTGTTGATGACCAAAACAGACTGGGCAACAGCCGCAAAGAGGGTCAAGGAAGTCAAAGCCAGCTTCATCGTTGGAATAAGTATTGAATGTCAAAGTCGATGTACTGGGGTAGATTCGCTGTGGAGATAAAAACTCGATGTCGACTGCATGTCCCCAAGTTATTGGGCGGACGAGCCAGGCCGTGTGAGTACTAGGGGCAATGCATGAAGCAACTGGCCAAGATACAATAGCATTGATCCTAACATTAATGATGGAATAATGTAAGTTACTTGTCGCGTCCAGAGAGGAAGGCGTGATTTGGCGGTGACTGGTGACAGTCAAGGTCACCTGGCCTGTCATTTCGCCTCGCCGTCAATTGCCGTTGCCGTAAGAAGCTTACTACAATGTATTGATTACGCCTTCCCCAACTGCTTGTGCGCAACCACCATCATCCTCTGTAGAAAGCTCCAGCACTGCGCAGAACGTCCTTGACGACGCTGCGCTATTGCTGCTTGCGCTAACTGGGGCTTGCCATATACTGACTTCGACACAGACCTGTGGACCGTCAGTAACGGTACTGCCAAAGGGGCTTCTCGCTTATCGGTTTCCCCAACCAAACCAAAATTATTGATTCGAACATCGAACGACTTGTTCCCAATAATTTCCGATACGCGCAGCTATATACCCCCCTGCACCGGTTCATACTGCACTGTCTCGCCTTCCCCCCCATTCCCTTGCCTCAAAATAAATGGCCTCTCTGTTTACTCGCGCATCTTCGAGTCGCGCGTCCTCGCCTCTGACGGCCAGGTCAATATCACACTCTGCCTCCGCTCTGAAGGCGCTGCCCTTTTTCCTGAACAATTTACGAACTGGCACGAGCTCAGCAGACGACCACCATGACAGAAAAATGCTGCGGATGCTAATGTTTGGGAAACCGGGTGCAGGCAAGGGCACCCTTTCCGCCCGCCTCGTGAAGAAGTATGATATCCTGTCACTCTCAACAGGCGACCTGTTGAGGCAACATATTGCAGAGAGGTATACTTTCTTTGCTCCGCAGCGTGTTCCCTTGCGCTGACCGCATTGGGATTAGAACGGAGGTCGGACGTCAGGCTGAAGAGATTGTTGCACAAGGGAATCTGCTACCTGACGACGTCATGCTTAAGGTTGTGACCAGCAAGCTAGATCTGCTCCACAACAAGGTGAGATTTAATGTGCGTGCTGCGTGGGCAGCGTGATTCATGCCCCAGCGCAGCACTGGATATTAGACGGTTTCCCGCGGACTTTAGGACAGGGCAAGCTTCTTGATACCCATCTTCAGTGAGCCCTGCCCCCTGTTTTGCTCTTCTTTGCATCTAACCAACTCTATAGCAACCAAGGAGTACCGTTGAGCCTTGTCGTAAACCTTGACGTCCCAGATCAAGTGATCCTGAGCCGAATATCAGACCGCTGGGTCCATCTCCCATCAGGTCGCGTGTATAACATGTCCTATAACAGACCGAAAGTGGATGGATATGACGACGAGACCGGTGAACCGCTGACGAAACGACCTGATGACAATCCTGTACGTCACTGCACTTTTCTGTGGAAGTGGGGAGCTTTCTGATGTACTGTTGGACAGGAAATATTCTCACGACGATTGACTCAGTTTTATGCCTCAACCTCACCGCTGTTGTCGTATTACGCGTCCCATTCCAAGTCAGCACGTCTCGTGACGCTCCAAGGGGAAACCTCCGATGAGATTTGGCCGAAGCTCGAGGCTGTGTTGCGTGGGTCATTTCAAGGCCTTCGGGAGCGTGCTGAGACACCTCCATGGAGGAGACACAGCTTAAGCGATCCTTTCCTCACCAACAAGACTAACTCGGTGGCAAGCAAGTCAACCGGGAGTGGGTAAAATTTATATTACCCTCTGCTGGTTTTTGCTCCCATCTGAATTTCCTTTTGGTTACATGGCACACATTCGTCTTTATCTTGTCTCGCTCGCACTTTCTCTTGGTTTCTAGCCCTCACTGTCGCTGTATTTTTACCAACTACATACACATACAAAACGGTACAGTAATATTGAATCTAGACAAGTGAGTCTGGAGTGGGTTGCATGTGCAGAACTACTCGCTCTTCTCTTGTCATCTTAAATGCACCACCAGTGGCTCGTGTAGACAACTCTTGGTGCGTGGATTTGCTACCATCATTTGAGTCGTCTTAATGCATACCTGTTGGACTGGGTCAACAAGGGCTTGATTCAATATTGTTACAACACACTCACATTTTTACTGGGTACAAGCCGGCCGGCAAACCGTGTTGCACTTGCTCGCGGACGAGGGACAACCCAGCTTCTGCGAATATGTTCTTATAGGCACCGTCCGACCTGACTGGAATATTGAGAGCGGAAAGTCGCAGAAAAAGTATGTTCCCACCTAGTCAAACTGGAATCCTGTTCGTCAAAGACAGTCCTGGGTCCTTCGTCATGTTCCGAGCATAGATTTTCTTTGACGACGATTAAACTCCTAGGCCCTCTGAGCGCACTCTGACTCCTCTTCAAGAAGTCAACCAGATCAACGTCGCTCAAGTGGCCAAGACACCATTGACACCAGATGACGTCGAACCGTGATTCTGCGTCGTCCTCGAGTGGCGAAAAGCCGACGCGCCCAAGCAGTCTCGTGGATTCGTGAGGTCGCGAGGGATCGAAATCCTGAAGAGGTGCTTGGTAGAAGGAAACACTTTTCGACCTATCTGCGATGCCTGGCCACCCATTTTTATACCCGCTTTCATCATGTGATGCGGTGAGCCCGACGCTAGCATTCCCGCGAGCCAAAGCTTCATTGATAAACCGCTCAACAGGCTCCAATAAGACAACGTCGGAGACGAGAGGCAGCAAAACATCTGCAGTGACGCGACCTATGCCTGCGCCAACGTCAAGTGCGCGAGTTCGCATTGATTTGTGCGTCTGAAGTGGTCGAAGTGTTGACGGGACGGTTGACAACTCGGGGAGAAGGTTCATCAGAAACTGACGCGATCCGAGGGCGTCAACCCGCGGTAGCGACTTGATGAGGCGAAAAAAGCAGTCAGCTCGCGCGAAGATGTGGCTTTGGAGGAAGAAATCACCCCAGAACCAAACCCGCCTGCACTAAAAATCGGGATGGGCGGTTATGTAGATGGAAAAGATATACTCACCAAGGACGCCGTCTAAGCTCGCGGGCTGAGTGCTCCAGTACTCTATCCCATCTTTGAGATCGGGTTCGGGAACATCAGATGATGATGCCATGGTCGCTGATTGGCACTGATCACAACGAGCAACATATGTACCAGACTCGGAATCTCGCCTCGTCGGGATCCGGAAGAGGATTCATATATAATCTGCAAAACTTTTCATTTCTTATTTTGAACCCAGTCTTTTCATCCCTCTCCCACCAATTCGCAAGTCCTTGAGGTAAGTTTTCATCATCACGTTTTCTGTAGAGTAAGTTTAGAGGATGAATTATCTTCAGACCTGTTCTGATTCCTTGTGGAGACAACCACGATATTGCCTATTTATTCTGACCTTTCCACTCATCCCCATCTTTCTCGGTGCGACAAAAGGCTAACCTATAGTTTTCAGGCTCGCGAGTTGCGCGCTGACAACGAACAACCACCACCGAACTGATTCGTGTTCACCTATGCCTGCCCAGGATTTCCCCCATAGTTGTCATCTTGTCTGTGTAAGATGTTATTTATATGTAAAAGAAATTATCAGAGATACATGTCATCCCAGTCATCATCATTTGTTGCTCGTGTTGTGTTAGCGTCTGTGCCATCCAGCGCAGCGGGTACTTTAACCGTCTTTGACGAAATGTTCTCGACACCCTCAAGTTCTCGAACAACGTCCCACATATCTTCATCTTGGTCATGATCTGTGTTGGAGGTTGTGGATGCGTCTGGTACTTGACTGGATGCAGTGGTACTCCGAGGGCTAGGTTGGAGCAGGGGGTCTTGGAAGGCATCAATTTCATCCCACATCATGTCTTCGTCAACATCCATGAGGCTGGGAGGGTCAGCATCAGTGTTCGGTTGTGACCTGTAGGTCGCTTTTGGTGCGGTGCGCGGCGGCGATGTAGAGGTCAAGTTGGCAGCCCGCATAGCAGCAAGCCGCTCCTCCTCTTCTCTGATTACAGCGTCAATATCAAAATCGTCGTCTTCGCCATCAGAGGACGGTGGAAGGGATGGAGGGTGTGAAGGCGCGTCATCTTCTTCAGTGCCTGATCTGGAACCGCCCACACCGCCTGACGGGTCTCTGTCCGAGGTGAGGTCGATCACATCTTCCCCGTCATCGTCGGGTTTCTTGCCATTAACAAGGCCCTTGGCTTCATCGCGCCAAACGCTCAATGCAACCTGCAGGGCCGGTAGTCAGCTGGCTAATTCGGTCAGCAATCGAAAGGTCGTACATGCATCCTCTTGGAATGGCATATTTTCTCAACCCTTTCAACGGTATCCCGGAATTGTGTCTTGGGGTACATCTTGTGTGTCCAAAACTGATATACCTGAAGGATCCTGTTCAAATCTGACGCCTGGTTGAATGTAACTGTCAGCTGCGTGATATTTAGTGCACGCGGAGAACGAAGGAATCACCTCATTCCCCTTGCCTTTGATGCGGAAATCTTTGGTGTCTTTAATCAACTGGGGAAAGCCGTTCGGGCCAAGCAGTCTCGCCTCATCTAGTTTCGGGAGCTTCTTCCTCTCCTTCTTGCCATCCTCTTCGCCCTTTCCTTTTTTCTTCCCTTTCGTAGAATCATCAGGACCATCATCTCCAGCGTTATTATCGGGTCCTGGTGAACTGCTGGGAAGGATTTGGTGGGGAGTCAGGGCGGGGCGAGAAGCGGCGCTCTTTGCATGTTTGGCGTCCGCCTGACGACGAAGAGCCTCGAAGTCTAATGCTGGTGCTAGTGGTTTGTACGCCAAGTCGTCGTCATCTTCCATATCCTCAAACATCGCATCAATGTCAGGTCGCACGGGGGCTGAACTCGAAGGCTTCTTCGTAACAGGAAGCTCATCGTCGGAGTCGGAGAGGAACAGTGACGGTCGTGATCGTTTCTGTGGGCTACTTGAGGTGTTTTTCGGGCTCCTATTGGAGTCTGCGGGTTCTTGGGAACGTGGAGGGGATATAGGCGCGTCCCATATGTCTTCCAGTGACATGGCAGAAACAGACGCGTTATTTACGCTTGTTTATCAGACGCGTCTAATAAATATTTCAATGACTTAATTATATACTTTCTTGCAGGCATTAATGCCGGCCCTTGTAATAGGCGCCCAATCATCTGGCGTTGCGCAGGAGCAGAGCTGAATCCTGCCACCACAAGTGGCTCGTTCTTTGTTGCTCGACTGCAGGTGGGGTAATCATCTCGAGCTCTCGTACAGTAAACAGATATTAATATACATCAGGGCTAAGATAAGTATTTCAAGATGCGGCTAATGTGGGTGGACTGTGTTCTGCAAGTGGTGGAGGTACTTCTGGCGCAGGAACAACATCTGCCAGGAAGCCAGGCAAGAATCGTTCGAGGCGAGCCTGCGTTGCTGTCCACAGCGTGCGCTGCTGCTCATCGCGGTTATCTGGTTGCGAAGGAGGTGGCGGAACAAGTATGCGGGCCGCATTCATGACGAGAACAACGTTTTTAAGCGACTCAGAGACAGCCTCGTACTGATAGGGCATGTGAGTGGGGAGAATCACAGTGAATGCGAATTGCCGAGACTCACCAATTGCTCGCTCTTCTCGGCATTGATAAGCCGATCAAGCAAATCAAGGACCTCGATCCACAATATCCTGATATCAGCTTTGCGGTGACTCTCGCGAACTTCAAAGTGCATGAAGGCTTTGCAGAGCAATGCAGAAGCTCGCAGACGTGTCTCCGACATGCCCCGAGGGTCCATTTGGTGGACTTGAGGCTTTAACAGTTCGTCGAGCAGGGGGAAAACCACGCTGTTAAATATTTCTTCTACCTGGCTGGAGTCTTGCTCATCATATACCAGATGAGGGCCCAGAAGCACCCGCTGAAGTTGGCTTATAGCACTATGTCGGACCAATCGGGAGGCATTCGTGGACTGTCGACCAAGGGATGACAACAAGGGCAAACAGAACTGACGCCAAACTAACGGTTCCGCTATCAATGTCTGTGACACCTCAATTGAGGATGATGCCTCACCTTGACCCGGCTGCAGCTTATTGGTCTCTGTGAAAGGTGCAATAAACCTTTTCAGATCGAACAGTATATCAATTGCTTTCCGGCCTCGTTCGATGGATGGGGTACTGCGTGATGGTAAGTGATGGGTTCGGCTACGTGGCAGTAAGCTTACTCTGAGGATGCTTGGGGTTGAGGTCGGCGGCCTTTCTGCGGATGGCTGTTTATCGACGATCCGGCAGCACTCGCGAAATCGTCCAGGATCGTGACCAAACCAGTGAAGTTGTCGGGCGTGACCCATTGTGAGGATTCTTGAGAAGTGAGGCCGACAATGAGGTCAAAGGATGAGCGCGCCGCTTCCGGATGAGATATCGTAGAACGTAGCAGCGCGAAGACAAGGTTCCATTCAGTCTGTGAGCTGCTAGGACATGAGCTCAGGTACGACTAGGTAAATCGGAGGGCAACAGACCTGACAATGTCACGGTGTTGAATTATCAAGCTCACGCCAGCTACTACTTGCTCGGCGACAGAATTGGCGACAAATGGCGGTAGCCCAGCTAGAAGATCGAGTGAAATGTACAGTTGATCTCGGAGCGCTTTCTATAGTGTTTTCACATTAATAGATGCTGACAACCTTCACGCATAGAAAGGACTTGCCTTCTGTGCCAGAATCAAACAAAGGCGCAATAACGCTACCACGGCACGTTCAATTAACAAGACGCTATAATGTGTCGACGCAGACAGCAGCGCTGAAAGGTGTTCGAAAAGGATCGGCCTAGTAACGATGAAGGTCACCTCGCACATCAGGTGAGATGAGCACATACCAGAGATCTTCAATGCAGTGCGAGGTCTGACAAGCGATGCTGACCATGGTTTCCAAGAGGAATACAGAAGCTGGATCGTATGGAAGGGTATATGACCCATCGCTTGAGAGCGGAGTGTTGAAAGTAGTTGCTATATCGTCCGACTCTTGTTTCAATCTGGCGATTGTTCGCTCGTGAGCGAGCGCCTCCAAGGCGCGCACAGCTGCCACGAGGGCGTCCGAGTCTAGTTGCCTGCAGCACACAAAGATAAGAATTTGAGCGCATGTAAACTGGTTTCAAGCTCACATGATTTGTGCATATAACTCGTCCAGACGACACGAGGTTATACAATCAATAGTGCACAAGGTATTTTCAATTTCTGCATCAGTTGCTTCCGGCACGAGGTTGTCCGAGCTTGCACCATACGGTGTCATGAGATAGGATGATAGCGCGGAGAGTAATCCTCCGTCGCTCCTCGGCGCAGGACGAGAGGGTTGACTTCCTCGGAGCGGGATCATTGAGACACCGCCCAGGAAATCTTCCATTTGCAGCATTCTAGTGGGTAGCAGCGAATGCATGAACAAATTTTGGAACATTTCGAATATCTGGGAAATTGGTAAACGCAAAGAAGGGCCGGTGCTCAGTGTGGCTCGCCTGTGTCCAACCCTCCCTCAAAGCATTTCCGTTCCCGTTCACGATGTTGAACAGTACAACTGCAGCAAGCTGACCCTTGAAGTTCGTGCCGAACTTTACTGATAATGACGATACGGTAACAGACTGCCCTTCGACATCAACTACCGGATAGTTAGGGACTTGAGCAGGGAGGTTCTCTGACAAGAGGCTGGTGGCCTGCGAGAGGGAAACAACGACGAAATCGAAAACATCCGGCAAGTGGAAATGCCCCGCCAGCGTGGCGCACTGGCGGAAACCAGAAATTGCTCGTTGAATAACATAGTCGTCGTCAAAACTGATGAAGGCGTAGGCGATCGCGGATATAAGAGGCTTCCATACGGTTTTGAACATGTCCAAGTCGAATATGGCCGAGTTACACATTAAAAATGGTCCTGGAACGCTCAAGGCTGAGGGGCTTCTTAGAAAATCATGACGATAAAAGCCATACCAGATTGCCGTGAACGCGTGAGCAATTCTTTCCATGCATATTCGAAGCCCAATTGCCCAGTGTGCTCTTCAGGCATGACAATCTCGCGCTTCCGTATGGAGTCATAAATGTTTTGCTGTGCCAAGTTAGTATCAGTGACGAGGACATAATTTGCGCTTTACCAAAAATTCGGGGGAGAAATTTGATCCGCCGTTGACACCTCTCAGATTCCGCTTATAGTCTTCAATTGTCATGCGTTTCTAACGATGTTGTGAGTACGGTTCTGGTGGGAATGTTGCACGGGCTTACTCTGATTTGCGGGTTATGGAGATCGGTGTTGAGCATGATCACAGAATAGGCAAGCACGTAGACAGCATCTTCATTCTTGATTTCAGCTAGTAGGCTATGGTCAGCTGAGACATGATACACTTGGACCAGACAGCTCACCAGGCTGTGATGCAAAGTATATAGACGCGAAAGTTTCAGTGATCCGAGCGATCTGTTGGGATTCACCGGGTAATCGGAATGCTTCAAGCATCTCTCGCATTGCATCCGCAATTGGTTTCTGAAGTATCGATGTGAAACTATGTTCCTTGTTGTGAGACGGAAACAACTCACTTCCTTAAAATCGAAAAGGCCGATAAAGGCCTTGAGGACATCCAGGTTGTCTGGCTTGGATATGAAATCCCCCAACAGGCGCTTATCCAAGCGGGTGCAACTCTTCAGGAAGATTGCGAGACTGCGAGCCCGCGACACATCAGGTGACAGGTCAGAGTATATGAGCTTATTTTCTTCAAGAAATGCAAGACCGGTCTTCGGTTTTGAGTTAAACCGCGCAGCACCGGTGAGAACTAGCTTCTTGCGAGACTTGCTCTGCATAAGGTTATCCGGAGGAGGAAAATCCTGAGGAGGAATGAGTATAAAATCATGAAGAGGACCCAGCGGAATCAACCCACAGAAGGCCATCGCTCAGAAGCCTGTAAGCAATAATTAGATCAGCATAGAGTATGTATTAAAGAGAATGCTACAAACACCCTCAGCACGCGATGCCATATCATTGACAAACGCCAGCAGCAGATCCAGGCAGAGGTATTGGGAATACAGTTGTTGAGAATCGGCGCCAGATGAGTACTGCCACGGATACACACCCTGTACATAATCAAAAGCTTGGTCAGTAAGGACGATTCCATCAAAACTGAGAGACTAAATGACCTTGGTCAGAAATTCGACCAGGCGTTCAAAGAGATTTTCACAGTTGATGTCGCAGTCATAGTTGACATACAAGTCGACCATAAAACCAGAGTGACGAGAAATTTGACTCAAGGTCTCCAGCATAAGATCACGGATATCGCCACGAGCTGGTTGCACGGGTGGCCGAGAAGGCACAGGGCTTCCTTTCTCTAGTTCTAGTTCCGTATCAACCGGTCCAAGAATCGGAGTGGCAGTTGCGGGAGTACCGGGACGAGGAGATGTGGCGTTACCTTTCTTCGCGTTGGGAGGCTTGGTGGCTGGCGGAGTGGCAAGGCGATCGATGCTAAACGCCAAGAATAGTTCTTGCTGCAGTTTTAGATGCTTCCTCATTGTCTCGAAAACAGTACAGATGGTTCGCAGAGCAGATTGAAGAACAGAAGGGTTGTCTGATCGCGCCAGTTGGAACAAGTATTTGCATCCTGGGTCAAGAATAAGACCAGAAAGGGAAGGATAATCTCCTATCCTGGTGCCCGAAGTTTCGATGGCCGTATTCAGAATACCCAGGGCTGTCAGTCGAGTCGAGTCGGTATGAATCTGGTCGTTAGGGTCCAGTATGTTGACAAGTACTCGGAGAAGTTCAAGAAGGGCGGGGAGTCCGTCTGATGTGAGGGTTGAGGGTCAACATTCAATCCACGCAACATATGGATACGCACAAGGTCTAAATGGTGGAGCAATGGGAGATTCTTTCACAGGTCGAGGAGACACCACGTCAGTCTCGGCCGCTTTTAGAGGCTCCTCCGCAACATCAGGTGTAGCTGGAGCAGTAGTCACCTCTACGACATTACTCGCCCCAGCAGTATCACCTGTCTCAGCAATGGTTGTTGATACGGACATCTTGATGTCACCTTCTTGAGGCTCCTCATCACTGACCTGCAGCTTTGCCTCCTCCTCTGCGGGGTCCAGAACGTGTAGGCGCGAGAATATTGATCTCACGATTGAGTTCATAGTGGCCCCAGCAGAGCCTCGCAGAATCTCTGTATAAACCAGTGTGAGTGTGCAGTTGTAGTATGTCTGTAATTTCACACGAACCACTGAGCCGCATCTGACAACACGTCGTCAGAACAGTTTCCAGCATTTCGCAGACTTCGACATCGCCTAGCTGCCCACCAACACTACTTCCACACATGCAGTCATGAATGACGGTCATGATCTTGTGCAGGACTACCTCGTCACCGGAAGAATCGCTGGCTTCGAACTTGCAATGTGATACCGTATTGCTAAGTTCTACTAGCGCACTATCCAGCGATATTGAGTTGGTGGATATCAGCCCACACACGAAAAAGCTGTGGAGGGACGAGAGCGCTGCAGATGTTATAGGCCCGGTGGATAAGGGCGAGCGAATTAACGCAAAGAAGGGAGACAAGAGGGAGGGCAACGGTAGTGACTCGATATCTGAAGACAGGCTGTGTAATGTGGAATTTTGAATTGAAAGAAATGGACGAACCCTCCACGTCCCGGATGGTGCGTTTAAGTTCGTGGAAGCCGGCCATGAGATCTGCCTCCTGTGTGATTCTTCCGGAGCGGTGGGAGTCTCTGTGTGGGCTTGACCTTCGGAGTCCAAGATCTTTTGCGAGTGCGGAATCTCGGGCTGTCAGGGTATGCACTGATGAAGCCCAGCGGGAGTTCTTGCGCATAACCGAGGTCACTGCCAAGACCTCCGAAAGCAACACATGTTTCTGTGATACGCTGGACATCCCCGTAGAGGTAGCGATGCTCATGAGTGCGCGCCGACACTCGAAAACGCGTGTTGGAGATGGTTGAGTGCAAGGATGCTGTGATGGACGTACTTGGCTAATACGTGTACAAGTAAGAAATGCTTGTTTATTTCAGAGGCCTTTGCCAAACAATCCACATTGGGTCATGCTACATTGCTTGAGCCTTGGCCGTGGAATACCTAACGAGGCTTTACGGCGCCAACCACTATTACTCTCTGGTTTTACGTAGCACTACCCCCCGCACCAGAAACCCACAGACGTGTGCTCCTAGCCATGAAAGTCGTCTGTCCCTATCGTTGTCATGGGAGAATACTATTTTGCACAGGTACAATTATACAACAGGAAAACTACTGTCCTGACGGCTGACCAGCACGAGTAGCCATGGCTGCCTGTCCAGCGGCAGTGGCTGCGAGCCTTGAGCGCTTCCTCTCCGCTTCTGGAAGCAGGCCCACCTCCATTAGCACCAGCTGAAAGGAAAAGACGAAAACAACGCACCTGCTTCCTTTTCTCGCTCGATCTCAGTAACGATGGCCTCGATCTCAGAAAGCTCTAGATTCTGCGAGTGGTTTGAACGTAAGGTTTGGCGATAGGCACTGTCTCTTTCAGCCTACCGTTACTTTTCCATAGCTCTCCATGACGCTGATTTCAATGTTCTTTGCTCCTGTTTGCACGACTTCCAAGAGACTCTTGATAGTGAGTTTTATGCTCTCTTCGCGAGTCATGTCATCTTTATGGTTTTTCTCCAGGAATTCACGGACAGTTTTGGACGACCGGCCGATGGCATTAGCCTGAAGATAGCCCGTCAATATAATCGAGGTGTGGAGTTGTGAAACCACGAACCTTCCATGCACTATATATGCCACTGGGCTCAGTCTGGTACAATCTCGGTCGCGTGTCATGGGGGTCAAACCCGACGATCAGAGTCGATATACCAAATGGTCGGACACCACCAGACTGAGTATATTTCTGAGAATGCGTGAGCTCCCAACTGATGTCAGCGTCACACGCAAGCACAAACCTGTTGAATCCCAGCGATGTGTCTTGTTATGTACTCAACCGTTACGGGATCTTCGACAGTCAGACGATGGCTTTGGCATTCTATACGTGCTTTGTCGATCAGAACTCGGCCATCAGCAGTCAGTCCTACAAGGAAGGGTGTGGTGAATACGAGTTTGTGAGGTAAAGCCATGACATACCGGCAAACGCTAAGCAAACATGATCGTCAAGCATAACAACCTTTCGAACAGTGCGCGGGTCTTGCAATTGAAGCACCGACTTCTTCTCAACCCCGAGAACTACTACATCCTTGCCACGCACACCGACCTGCGACGGAAATCGCGGGATGAACTTCACGCTTAGATAGGACTGACAGGGGTACGCACGGCACAAGTTCCTTTCCGGACGGCTTCCAGTGCATATTCGACCTGTCGCGATGAGCGCCATGAGCTTGCAATGCCTTAGATCACGACGCGACCAAATTACCTGGAACAAATGTCCATCTGGAGAGAAGACGGTAAGGGCTGCAATTGAACAATCAGTTTCGTTCAGTCAATATCCTTGTGCCCTTGGCTTACCGCGATCGTACGACCTTGACATTATACGACAGGGATGAAAGAAAGAGGTTGTGTTCACAAACTACTGAAGCCCTCCTTGGCTTTGGACGCGCGTCGAAGGCTGGCGTATGCAGCTTAGTAAGCACAAGCCATATTCGGCCAAGTGGCGGATTGCTTTCAAGAGCAAACGACTCAAATGCCAGAACCTCCGGGGTGACCTTGGATACCCGGTTCAGAACCACAACGTGCCCGCTTTATCCTAGACATTCCACTAAGCTCAGGCAGAAGCTTACTATCACTAGATCCATGCACGACGACATAGAGTTCGTAGGCGTCGCACAAGCGTGAGCTTTCCGAGTCTAAGCTCTTGTCCCAGCCTAAGCTTCTTCTCGACGCGCACAGCGGTTCCATGATATGCCAGTTGTGCAACCTAAACATCGAGAATTACTCTGAGAAGGACAGACAGGAGCATTATGACAAGCACTACAACAAGAATAGCAGTCATACAAGTAGTACGTGGCACCGTAACTGCCACCACCGCCATTGGCGTTGGACTTCCTTCGGCCTTTACTGATTGCCGACAGAACCCTCAACGTCTCGCGTTGTGCGTAAAACAATACCTGACGGCACGTCTAAGCCCCCTACGAGAATGAAGTTCCCCAAAATTACGAACTCTGGAGGAGACGAATTCTGGCATCCCTCGCAAGCAAGGCCACCACCGCACAATTTCAGTCCAGGTAATTACCACGGATGAGCTCCTTCCATATTTCCAACTAACTAGCTGTGATAAGGTCTTATACCTGTCCTCAAAGGTGCTTTGAAGACGTCTCACACGAGGGGGTACACCTGTAGAGCCGTGCTGTGTTTCGAACAAACAGTCCATATCTCTAGGGAACCGTTCGACGCAGGGTGGGGCTGTGGGCAAGCTCTTTCCATATAATCTCTGTTACAGCCGATGGTCTGAGTTCCCCTTCAGATACCGTAACTTTCTTATGGCATGCACAGCACTCATGGTCCAGCAAAATCAGACGATATACTTCCCACTTCTTGATGACCCGATGTCACCCGGAGTACGGAACCTACAACTTTGGATAGAACATGCCTGGAAGGAAGGTTCGTGATGCATGTACCGGCGCGCTCTTGATTTTCACCACGATACCCGGGACAGGATACGACGAAATAGGGGCCCGAGAGCTAAAACACAAGCTGCATGGTACCAAGAAGTATATAGGGACAGGAGGTAGAAATACCCTGGTATTTTCTTCTCCGCCTCACTCATATTCCTTCCCATCCTATAGAGCTCTATGTTGCGTTCACTTCCCGTGGTATCCCGTAAGGCCCACTCTTTTGCACAGGAAACTACTAACCTGCTCTTTAGGTGTCACCTCGTAGACTTTGATATCACCGAGTCTCCGAAAGGTAAAAGGTCAAAAGATTTTGTGCAGACCCACTCAAACAGTGTGTCGATCACATACAGGGACGACAGCGTTAACAGACTGGGTGATGGACTACTTTTCACCCCCTTCACCCAGCACCAGGGCTGCAACAGTCGATGAAATTCTTAGAGGAGCTACTCCAGTAGTTGCCACAGATAAGATGCCTCTAATTCTTCAGCACCAGGGACACTCCCATACAATCATCGGTTACGAAGTCATGAGGAACGGCAACGTCAATCTGCTCGTCTTTGATCCATCATAGTAAGAGCTTCTCGCACATTAATTGGTCGCTCAAATCGAGCTCGTTTTCTCAGTCTACCAAACAAGAGATTACGTGAGGCTGGACTTCAAGGGCTTCCTTTGTCTCCTTGTTCATCGCCATCTAAACCGCGTACTCGATCTCACGTACTCCCCAGCATCATGCATCCTTTTTCGAGTGGGCTGACGTCCACGCTCAAGCGCGCAGGTCGATCCCCTTCCCCGAACGCCTCTGTTTCGAAACGCGTTCGGACTACCTCCGACAGCGATAGTCATGACGTTATCATCATTACAGATTCAGATTCCGAGCACGAAACCCAAGCACATTCGCGCTCCAAGCCTCGTCCGCAGGCGGACAATTTTATTGATATGCTCAAGTATTTCAGGCTAGACAATAAGAAACTCGCGTAAGTCCCGGTTTTATCCTTGCGCTCATGCTCTGAAGCTTTTACTTTTAGCCGCAAAAATAAATACCAGATACTATATTTCCCAATGGACGACCCCTGGAACGAGAAGGAGCGCGCATCACGAAAAGTGGTGACAAGCACCAATGGCTACTGATCATCCGTGTCCACGGAGTACGCTATATTTCGCCCATCTATCGATCATCGTCCACACCGCCGTCTCCTCTCTGAACTCATGCGGTTCCTCGTAGGACACACTCCATATACTTAGGTTCACCATCATATAGGTTAATCCATGGCCATAGACTATATAACAATCACTATGTCACTAAAGCAAACGCCTTAGGCTGCAGCCATCACAACATCAGGTTGGCTGGAGGGGTCCTTGTCGACATCCGATATGCCCTGCCCCACTAACGGGAGCAAATCCAGTCCCATAACAGCTGATCTCAATGCTCTCTCCCATGCCTCTTCGACCCGATAACCGCCCGCTCTCATGATTCCCTCGCGATCCTTCCGCACAGCTTCGCTGTATGGGTCTTCATATGAACTCATGAGCGTATATATGTCCTCATACGCATACCAATCGTCCTGCAGAGGGACGTGTGGTACATCTGGGACCACGGTGCTCTGCGCAGCTCGAGAGCGCAGCAGCTGGGCATTGCTCTTGAGCACGGTATCAGCGGCCGTACGAGCAGAAGACCGCTTGTTCGCTTCGGCACGGGATTTTGCAATTACTTTCGCTGCGTTCTTGCTGCTCGTCTCAAGTCGATCTATGATTTCTCGTCGGCCTTTTTCTCGCTCCTCTCGTTCCATTTCCTCTTCTCGACGAGCTTCCGATGCTCGTTGCTCCCTTTCCTGACGTTCAATTTCTTCCTGTTCCTTAAGTGCATGTGCATATTGTTCGTCGCGCTGTACATTGCGTTCAATAAGGGCTGCATTCTCGGCTCGATGAGCCGCTATGCGAGCTTCGGTCTGAGGAACATCGATGTCGTTTATCAAATTGAAAGCTTGGGCGCATGATTAGCTAGCTGACACTCGTCGATGGTCCAACGAACTACTCACTAAGATCTTCGACTTCCTCGAGGTAGTCATTATAAGCTCGTAGATCTTGGAAGTCGTCTCGTCGTTTGTTGAATCTGGTCAGCGTGATTAAGGGTTAATTTACATTTACCAGCCTACCACACGCACTCTTTTGCTATTCGCCTTCGAACAGCGACTTCCTTCTCAACGGTAAGATCCTCAAAGGTCTGTGGAGTGAATGCCAGCTTCCTCAGCACCTTCTGGCATATAGGACACGGTGCAGGTCCCAAAGTGAATAAGCGGTCAATACACGACTCGCACCTATAACAGATAGGGAATAAAGTTGAGCGAGTCCTGCTACATATGGTTTTACACCACATACATTTTGTGATAGCATGAGCTCACTAAGAGCCGAAGTTTAGGATTGAGGTATCGATCCGACTTGCACACGGGACATTGGTCGTCCATGGACTGTAACACGGGTTAGCTATCTACCACACGGGTGACACATTATTCCACCAACAAAGTATTCTGACGTTCTTCCTGACGAGTCCTTTACGCCTCCACCGAAGACTGTCGTAGAAGTGCTTTGCACTTGGGGAGTATTCGAGCGCGTGGAATGGGCATTCGTGGACGTGATGCCACCTTTCCGTACTGTTTTACCTTGAAGCCACCCACCTACGTTTGTGCGGTTTGCCATAAGGACTGTCTGTTTGTTGGAGGATGTGGTCGTCGTCCAACAATGTCCAGACAGTTGTGCTGCTCACGTAACTTGACTTCGAGTTTGTCAGCAGTCACTTACTATGGAGTGAAGAAACACGCTCTCGATTACAGGGCAGCGGGACGCGATAGCTATAGATAACCAACCAATCTACATCAAGTTCGAAATTAAATACGAGTTCAAGTTCAAGAAATACGGTCCTTGAACCTCGAGATGAGTAATACAGTGGGGCAAGATCGAGCTACAGTCTGGATATATGACCTAATAAATGAGGGGATATTAGACGAAGATGCAAGACTGAAACCCAGTGAGTGGCGTGGCTGCCAGACGGCCAGTGACATCGCAGTCTCCGTCGGTGAGTAAGTGGACACAAGGATGAAGATCGAGGAACGAGTGGAAGGGAAACAGGCGGTGAAGCTGAAACTGATATGCTATAGTTCGGTTTGGGGACGGGTGCCGCAGTATAAATAAGCAGATCGGGTGAGATTTAAAATTCAAGAAACTGGTATGCGGTGGGTTCAAATCGCTGGTGAAGGAGAGGTGGGCTTTCCTCCATGAGTAGACCAGGCATGTCATGCAATGACGGTGGGGGGAGAGGCAAGAAATGACGGCTATCATCTACGGAAGTTGTGTGCGGAATGATCGGGGCCTATGGGGGCGGACATGTTAAAAGCACTCAGGAACGCCAAGACAGGTGCTCACATTGATTTCACATCGCTCAAGAGCCCCCCAGTCGACACCCCTGAACCATGGATGATCTAGCACATCTTGCGGACCACCAATCATATTACCCAAGCGTTTGCTACGGTCCGGATGCAGGAATGCCCTGATAAGCTCTTTAGAGTGGCGGTCCATGGTGCGAGGCCACTGGATATTTCCTCGTAGGATTTTCTCGTAGATACCATAGGCGGTCTCGTCGAAAAACGGGGGGTATCCAACCAGCATCTCGAAGCACAAGATGCCGCAAGCCCACCAGTCCGCAGCCTTGCCGTGGCCATCGGACTGGATGATTTCGGGTGCGAGATATTCGGGAGTACCGCACAACGTCCAAGTACGGTCATCAACGATTTTAGCAAAGCCAAAATCCGTGAGGCGAAGATACCCACGGGAATCCAGGAGAAGATTCTCGGGTTTTAAATCGCGATAGATAATATTGAATGAGTGTAGGTATTTCAGTGCGAGAATGATGTTGGCCAGGTAAAAACGGGTGACATCCGGTGTAAACCGCTGGGCGCGCCGGAGGTGGGTAAAGAGTTCGCCTCCAGGGACATATGACATCAACATATAAACGTTGAGACTGTCCTGGAAAGTCGCAAATAAGTCGACCACGAATGGATGGCGAACACGCGAGAGTATATAGCGCTCCGCATTGACATGTTCAACCTGCCGCAGGCGGACGACATCTACTTTGCGCAGCACCTTCATAGCGAAGATGCTTTGAGAGCCGGGAGTCGCTGTTTTGAGGCGGACAAGAAGAACGCGGGCAAACGTCCCAGTGCCTAGGCCATACAATTAGCATCTTCCATCGAGGAAATAGCTGAAAGACCACCAACCCAGAGCCCCTCTGACTTCAAAGTCGGTCAACTTAAGGAGCCCCGACCTCTCTACGTGAACTTGCTCGTCTTCCAATAGTCTCGCTGGGGCAGATGATGGGGAGGAGCGAGGTTCTTCTACTGACCAATCATTGGAGGACCAGGAGTGCCCATCGCCTTGCAAGGATACGTCAGGCCGAATGCAGGATTCCATCTCAGGGCGACTACGAGAATTGTCTTGATCAGACATAACCATGTTTTTAATCCCATCTTCGCTGTGCCCAGGTGAGGTCGGAGGAGTCAAAGGACCATCGCACATCATATTCACGTCCTGGCGAAGAGACGCGCCAAAGGGGTTACTGAGCGATGGGCGCGGCGATAAGGCTACTGGGGGGCCAGACGAGAGGATATGGTTCATCTTTGCACCAGGAGCGAGCTGTGTGAAAATCTAGGTGTTAACAGAGCAAGATCCAGCAGGGGTAAGTTTTGTAGACTCGCGTACAATAAGGCGGAAACACTGTAGGATTATTCCCGACTTCGGACCCTTGATATAGGTGCTACAATTGAGGAGAGAAAACGACTGGACCTCCAGGCCGCGTGACGTTGGGGGATTGATGTCAAAATACCTATGAGCGTTGAGCAAAAGTGTTCTGTGAGAATGGTCCAAGCGGGTGGAAAAATTCGTGGAGCATACAGAAATGTCCACGGAAGGGACGGTGTGCTAGGCGCTACAGGCCAAGAGAAGGAAAGGATGGTGGTTTGAGTGTGAGCGCGGTTCTAAGTACAGTCCGGGCTTTTGGCAACTCTGTCCGGTTGCTGACACGAACTTGAACTTTCGAAACCGACTGACAGGTGTCCCACGTGGGAACCGCGTTTTGATAACCCTTTTAGGTCCGCCTCAGGCTTCTTTACCCAAGCCTCGGAAGAACATCATAGCAAGAACCAAGGTGGGGAATCCAAGACCCAGGAGGACTTGCATAACGGCTCGTCTATCGGTCTCCTTGACAGCTAACACCGTGGAGTAAAAGGTTTCTCAAAAACAGAAAGGGCGATATTTGGCTAACCCCAGCTAATTCAGTGGCCTTCGAAATAGGACAATACTTATCAGCTGTACAGCGGACGCAGCAAACGAAGGGCATGGGATATTAAAATGGTCACTGAGTGTCCCAGGAGGAGTTGCAGTCACGAGGGCGGTGTTGACCGAAGGGGAAAGCTGCTGATGCCAATGGCAGGATGGCCCTGAGTGCGACCATGTCCAACGCGAAGCGAAGCGATGGATAATCAGACATCCCGAATGCATAGAAGATCGCGGCTTTCAAGGAGCGCTGGACGGACACCTGCTGTTCATCTTGAATAGAGACCGGGAGCCGAATACGTAGTCCGAATCAAAGGGCTCGAAAGGGGCACTCGAAGTTGTGAAACTGACCAACACTTGGTTATGTAACGCAATATCGTCCTCATAGCCCTGGCATGAGAATCAGAGATGAATAGGGTTGGTCTCGTTCAAACTGAATTCAATACTCTCCCGAACTTCAGGTTGGTATTAGTTTAGCGAAGCTGGCATTACCGGGTAACGATTGCCTGAATAACAGGGGGTCGCACAATTGCGTAACCCGGACAAGAATCCATGGCACTCCTGCAGGTGAGGAACCACGTACACCATGACCAGTGTTTTGGACCTTCAGTTTCATATTCACTCGAGCCGAGCGATTGGTTCTCGCGGACGGAAGCTCTGGGTATGAATGACACGTTTGAACTGTCATACGAATTCCTGGCTGGCTTTCTGTATGTACTTGGAGTCTTGGACAAGACGCAACTGTATCTGCTGGTGATGGGAACAACTGTTTGTTTTTGTTTGAATCGGAAGCCCCCGACAAACACGCACATACAACCACTTGTGGCTGCTCCCACTTGCCAGAAATGGAGGTACCAAAACGCACTGAACAGTTTTTGGTACTTAGCAGAAGATGGCTCGCAGGCGCAAAAACCGAACCCACTTGAAGGGAGCAGGATCAACAGCTCAAGAGGCTGAAGATGGGGTTCCGAAGTCTTTCATTATCAAGCATGGTCAGGTTGGGTCATCGTTAACCCAACTGGTCCGAGATTTGAGAAAAGTCATGGAGCCAAATACAGCCAGTCGCCTCAAGGTGAGTCTACCTGTTTCTCTAGCACCGCGACCCATCCGTTCAACGAAATACTGAATTCAAAACAAGGAAAGAAATCGCAACAAGCTAAAAGATTACCTCACACTAGCTCCTGCCCTCAAGGTTTCTCATCTTATCGCCTTGACCCTAACAGATGTCGCACCATCATTGCGCATTGTGAGGTTACCTGCTGGGCCAACGCTCAGCTTTCGCGTTGAGCGGTACAGTTTGATGAAAGACGTCATGAAATCCTCGCGAAGTGCTCGTAGTATGGGCATGGAATACCTAACAGCACCCCTGGTGCGCGATTTTCCAATGCGCTGCTCGTAATGGTCACTGATGCAGGTTCATCGTGTAGCTTGTGCTGGCTTCTTTCCCACCACCTTCTCCCACCACCCCACCACACCTACCACTACTGATGAAATCTTTCCAATCCCTATTTCCTCCGCTTTCTCCGAAGGCAATGTCGCTTTCAGGCGCTCGTCGGATAGTGCTCATCGCATATAACGCAGATCGCGGGTCCGTTGACTTCCGACACTATGTGATCACCGTCAAACCCTACGGAGTATCCAAGCGTGTCCGTCGCGTGCTTGAAGGAGCTTCCAAGAAATCATCCAGTACCTCGACCACCGGTTTCCTGGACCTCGGTAATGAGAAAGACGTTGCAGATTTTTTATTAAGAAGAAGTAAAACAGGTCACGATGGGGATGGGGGATACGAATCGGCTGCTTCATCTACTTCGAGTGTTGCTGGGGACGATGGAGACGCCGTGGACTTGGCAGACGACTATGTGGGTAGGAATAACAGGAAGGGCCAGAAGAAGGCAGTAAAATTAGATGAGATCGGCCCACGAATGGAACTAAGGTTGATCAAGATCACCGAGGGTGTTCCGGGCAAGGAGGGAGGAGTGATGTACCACGAATTCGGCGAGTTTTCTGCCCACTTGCTATTTTATCGCTGTATATTGACGCAGTTCATTTCAGTCAAAAAAACGAAACAGGAATCTGCTGCTCTCAAGGCGTCACATGCCGCCAAAGAAAAACTTCGAAAGCAACGAAGGGAGGAGCAGGAGCGCAACGTACAACGAAAAAAGGAGGCCAAAAATTCCCTGGCTCCAGGAGAAGACAGTGAAAATGGAGAAACTGGACCGGAAAGCGGGCTTGAGGATGACGGTGGTGATTCTGGATGGGACGAAGACGAAGAGATAAGTGACGGCGACGAAAGTGGTGGCGACGAAAGCGACGACAGTGAGGACGATGCATCTGAAGAACGACCGCCGGTGAAAAAAGTAAGAATACACGGGAAACGGTAGTGTGACTCGGGCTGAACTTGGCTTAGTCCCGAGCGAAATGATTCTGGATATCTGGATAATATAGTAGGATGAGGGGAGAGCTACTGGTTGCGGAGACGGCTACGAAATTAGGACCCGCTACGATGCGGGGGAGGGCGTGCTTTTATTCCACTGATTTCCGGACCAACTTCGCCAAATATTCTCCACTCTCATCTTAACACCCTCCCAGTTGTCCAAAGCCGGTCGAACGTCCAAGTAGAATGAAGGGTTGTTCGATGCCAGTCCAGCACCACGACCTGTGTAAAAGTCGATAACATACCGCACGCGTGTTCCACAGCGTTCAACAACCCAGTCGTGCCGGTCGAAAGGCGCAGAATAACTGCAACGTAGGGTGATTGTGAGCACTAGGGCGGTCCACCATGCACGCCCATCGGTAGACATACCCCAGAATTGTCATGCACCTGGCTTTGGGGCTCATCTGGTTTGGCTTGCCCTTGAAATTGACGAGTTTAACGCCTCCACATTTCTCTCCGCCTCTGCCAGCTTCCCACTTCATCACTTCCCCCCAGGCGCGCTCATTGACAGCATTGTGGATCGGAACAATTGTTTTCATATCAGCAGCATCTGGATTGTGATTTTTGCGCGCCATGGCCGCAAAAAACTGTGCTTCTGACGGATACACCCAATTTCCGTCTTCTGCTCGTGGTATCGACGAAACCTCCCGCTCTTTCGACAGCGAAGACGGGTCAGCAGAGGAGGATGTGCCCGCGGAATGAGATCCCGGAAGGAGGGAAGCCCATGTTGAGCGCGAATTGTGGTCGACTGGGCATTCTTGAGCAGATTTGCTGCCGTGATCAACTGGACATTTGTCGGCCATTGCAAGGAAAGAAGGGAAGAGGATGATGTCTTAGTCAGCAGGAACACAAGTTCGCGTTGTCGGCTTTCGGTAACTTCTTTGTACCGGGAGATCCAAGTGGCCGCCTTGCATGTGACGACCATGGGTTCGACTCGCCTCAAGAGTAGCAACAGTCTCTTGAGACCCACCTTCCGGGCGGCATCTACGTTGTATCCTATTCACCCAGACAATGTCGCCCTCTCAGCCAGTATTCTCTACGCCCCTCACAAAACTCTTTAAGATTAATCACCCTGTCATGCTTGCAGGTATTACTTACACCCGCGCACCTACTTACTAATGGCTACTAACAGCTAGTTTGATTGTAGGTATGAATGTTGCGGCGGGCCCAAGGTTAGCTGCAGCAGTCACCAATGCTGGTGGCATTGGAGTCATCGGCGGAGTGCGACAGAGCCCGAAAATGCTTCAAGAGTCTATCAACGAGCTGAAGAGTCATCTTGAGAGCAAAGACGCACCGTTCGGTGTCGATCTCCTGCTACCTCAAGTAGGTGGAAGCGCGAGAAAGACTAATGCAAGTTCCCCTCCCCATGCTTCCAACCTTCACGGAAATGGTGTTGAGCTTGGTTATTCCTCAGTACGACTACACCAAGGGTCAGCTCTCTGAGCTCGTTGACGTCATCATTAAGAGCAAGGCTTCATTATTCGTGTGCGCTATTGGTGTACCACCAAGAGAAGTTGTCGACAAACTGCATGCCGCTGGTATTCCAGTTATGAAGTGAGTGTGTGCTGGTGGGGGCCGTGATTCTCAGTACTAACGTTTTCCTGCCAGCATGATCGGACATCCAAAGGTATCTTTAAACCTCCTATCCGAGACAATGCACTCACCGGGTTGCTAGCACGTTGCTAAAGCCCTCGCTCAAGGTTTGAGCTGTGGAAACTTAGTTGACATGTTGTCTGACTTCGGTTTATCTTTCGAAATTTAGGAGTCGACATCATCTGTGCGCAAGGCGGTGAAGGCGGTGGCCACACAGGGGACACGCCTTTTTCCATACTCGTACCGGCGGCTGTGGACCTTTGCAAGAATGCCAAAAGCCCACTCACTGGCGAGCCCGTCATCGTAGTAGCGGCTGGCGGCATCACGGACGGTCGTGGTCTCGCCGCTTCTCTCTCGTGAGTCGAGTTTTACAATACAGACAAGTCTCCTGATCGAAATGAGCGTTTGAATTAGGTACGGGGCGTCGGGCGTCTGGGTTGGAACTCGTTTTGTTGCCAGTGAGGAGGCTGGTGCACCTCCCAAACACAAGGAGCTCGTTCTTTCCGCCGGATACGATGATACTGTGCGGACGCTAATTTACAGTGGTCGGCCATTAAGTGTACGCAAGACCCCCTACGTGGAAGAGTGGGAAACCAAGAGGAAACAGGAGATAGCAGAACTCGTTGATCAGGGCAAGATACCACATGACGTCGAGCTTGAAATTCACCCACAACGGTCACTAGAAGGGCGCATGTGTAAGTCTCAGTCCTTGCGGCAACACGGAGGCACTTATTGACAACAATTAATCGCTTCCAGGGCTAATGGGTAAAAATGCAGGCTCGATTAATGTACGTCGTCCGACTCTTTCACGCCAAGCTCTTGTCTCACAGTCGTTGCTGCCCAGGACATTAAACCGGCGAAGGACATGTTCGTATTTTCCACCAGTCCCCCCGCTTCTGTTTTTGACATTCCTTTATGTAGTGTCGACGAGATGGTTTCAACCGCTGCTGCCAGTCTGCACACGGCCACGAAATATATGAACCGCATGACAAAGTTGTAAAAGGACTATTTATACCTATAGTATGCACTGAGGGCAACTGGTCCCTGGCATGACGGCGGATATATCCAGATACCTGTCACATGCCTGACAGAGACGCAACAGTGCGAGATTGTTCACGATCAAGGAAACAGCTCTCTGTAGCAAATGGACAAGTATTGGATCACTTTTTTAATACGCAATACACAACTGTACGTGTTCTGGGACTTGGAAGTGGTCCATTGGCAAAGTGTCTGAGTTAAGCAATGCATGACTGCTCGGTTAGATTGGCAGCACCTGCGCCAAAGGCACGACGCGGCAGGTGCCAGGTTTCGTGCGGCGACGGAAAAACAGAGAGTCACATCCGATCTCCTATCGATGTGCTCTTGGTTCGGTTTTTCACGTCGCTCTCTGTCTGCAAGCTCGACGCTTGCCTTTCTCTGCCTTTTTCTCCTGCTTTGCCGTTCGCTCCTTCCTGTCTCCTCTCATGCCCCCTCGCCGTGCTCGCGGGGCTACGCTCGGCCTCATTCCTGAGGTTCCCGCGGTCCCTGAAGTTCCCTCCGTCCTCGCCGGCCCCCCTGCTCTCATCCCCCCTCCTGTTCCTGCCGCGCCTGTGGCTCCCCCGCCTTCTCCTCCCCCTCCAGCTGTCGTTCCGGCGGCAGCCGTCTCTCAAATGGAGCTTCTGGCCATCAACCCCGCTATTCCCACGGTCCTTGTCCAACCGGCCACTTCCGACGAAGATGCACGCCCCTCGGCCCTGCTCACCCCCCTTCGGCGCAGCGGCCGCCACGATCGTGACCACACCCCTTCTCCGGCGTCCACCACCGCCGCCTCCCCAAGCATCCGGCCCTCCGCAAAACGCGCCCGCACCGCCAAGTCTCGGGGTAAACAGCCCGAGGCCGCGCCCCTTGCAGGCCCCTCCTTCTTCCCTCCCATCCCTCGCTTGGGGGGCCCCCTCAATCGCGCTGGACCAGCGCTGCTCGCCTCCGTGGTGGCGCAACCTCAGGATCCCGCACTGCCTCCTGTGCTGATCCCTGGAGCTCAGCCCGCTCATGTGGCTGCTCCTGCTCCAGCAGCGCCTCCGGCTCCAGCGGCTGCTCCTGACCCGGCTTTGGCCTCGGCAGCGCCAGCTTGGGCTCCGATCCAGGTGCCTCCACCTGTGGCTGCAGCTGCGCCCCTCCCAGCGGCGCCCGGGCTGAGCATCAACGACCCTGCGGTCCAGGCCCTGCTGCAACAGGTGCACCAGCTGCTCGCCCTTCAGCTGGCGGCCCCGCAACCACTTGGTAAGCCCTTCCTCTCTTTTTTGCCCCTCGTTTGTGGTGCCTGGGCTCGCGCGGCCCCCATGGGGGCCTGTTGCGTTGAGCTCGTATTTGCCTGACCGCTTTGTCGGCTCTGCCTTCGATGGCTGCTCCTCGTACCGTTACCTCGTACCCCCTTTGTACTTGTACGTTGTACTTGCAATTCTTGTTTGGCCAGTTGGCCGTGTTGCGTCATCCACGTTTGTGGGTTTTTTCGCTGACTTGCGCGCTCGCGTGGTGCCAGCTTTACCCCTGCCCCAAGCGCCTGTCCTACTCCCATCTGTGGTCATAGCTGCGGGTCCTGCTCGAGTCCCAGCTCGTTTGCGCCGCCCCACAGGGGAACCCTCGCAGCTTGAGTCGGACGTTTTGTCCATTCCTCAGTGCGTCATTGATGCCTTGGCAGCCGGCTGGCTGATCCACATCCCCCTCGTCGCCTACACCAACGAGGCTTGCGCTCGGGGCTCACCGCTTTCGGGTCAGGCCTCTGCTGCGAACGGGCCAGCCCTTCTTCAGCTGGCAGCTCTTGAGGAGCACTCGATTTCGGATAGGGACTGGCGCCAGGCAAACCCTCGCATGGTGCAGTCTATCCGGGACCACTTCCCTGGTCCGGACGCTGATGCGCTCGCAGACGCAGCCCAGACCCACTTCAGGACTCTCGAAAACAAGCCGGCCTTTTGGCGGCACTTCTCCGTTCACTTAAAGTACGACATAGAGATCCGCACACTTTTCGTCAACACTAGATTCAACCTCGCGGAGTTCCAGTGGGCCATTTGGCACCGGATCACCAGCGAGCAAGTCATCGACTCCTCCCTGGCTCTGCCCTCCGCGGCGAGCTCGTCCACCTCCTTTCGGCCCCCCTCCCAGCAACACTTGGCCCCGCGTGGAGACAACGGTTTTGCCCCGCGTGGGGACAACGGCTATGGTGCAAGGGGGGGCCGTGGTGGCGCCCGTGGTGGCCGCATTGCAGCCGTCCCCCTCGAGGCGCTCCTTTGCATCCTTTGTGCCCTCCCCGGCCATTCCATGCGCAATTGCCCCCGCCCAACCACCCGTTACCTCATTAACCGCGACGGCGGCTGGAAGACGGCAGCAGACCAGTGCGTTTGCTTTGCATTCAACGGCAGGGGGTGCAACCGCGGTGCGGGATGTCGCATGGAGCACAATTGCTCCATCTGTGGTGCCGCGGCTCATGGCGCTCAAGCCTGCCGTCCTTAACGGATTCTTGCCTGTTGTCACCCCCCTCCGTTGGGACAGGTGGCAGTTTCTCCTCGAGCAGGCTGGTGCGCTCGAGGAGTTCGCGGATGTTCCGATTGGCATCCGTGACGGCTTTCGTCTTGGTATTGTTTCCCCCGTCGTCTCTACGTTCACTCCTCCAAATCATCGTTCCGCCCTCGAAGCTCCCGTCATCATAGAAAACTACATCGCAAAAGAACGCGCCGCCGGTCGCTATACCGGTCCCTTTTCCCGCTCCCGTCTTGAATCTCTCATTGGTCACTTTCGTACAGGCCCTCTTGGCCTTGTCCCGAAGACAACTCCTGGGGACTTCCGTCTCATCCAGGACCACTCGTTCCCTCGCAACGACCCCTCCGTTTCATCCGTTAACTCCGAGATAGATGCTTCCCGCTATGAATGTGACTGGGGTACCTTTGCAGACTGTTTTCTTCTTGTCGCTGACGCCCCTCCGGGCTCCCAGGTCGCCATTTGTGACGTCGAGGCTGCCCACCGTCGTGTACCCATCGCTCCCGAGGATCAACCTCAGGTTTGCCTCGCCTATGAGAGGCTGATCCCTGATGACGTTTCTTGCAAGAGCCTGCTAGAATTCTACATTGACCACAATGCCTGCTTCGGCTGCACGAGTTCCAACGGCCTTTTCGGCCGTATCGCAGACGCCATCGTGCGCATTTATGGAGCGTTTAATATCGCTAACATTATCAAGTGGGTTGACGACTTCGGTTTCTTTCGCTACCCCTCCCGTCGCCTTCCCGATGGTTCCTTCGTGTACCCGTACGATGAATCCCTCATCTTCAGCGTCGCCGAGGATCTGGGCTGGCCTTGGTCCCCTTCAAAATGCTTTCCCTTTGCCTCCTCCTTCACTTATCTCGGCTTCGTTTGGGACATCGAGGCCAAAACAGTGGCCATTCCCACTTCAAAATGTGTCAAGTACCTCGACCGCCTGGCTCCGTGGGTTGACGGTGCCAGAGTTTCTCGCCATGACTGCGAAGTTGTGATCGGGTCTCTTAACCACTGCGCACTTGTACTTACAGACGGTCGCTCTCGCCTTCCTTCCCTTTATGCCCTGCGTGGCTCCTTTGCCACCTCTTCGAACCCGTTCGCTACTCACTCGATCACGGCTCCTGCCCTTGCAGACGTTTCCTGGTGGCGGGCTGAACTGGCTCGCCCTTGGTGCGGCTGTCCCATTTCCTCTCCCCCCACACCACTTGACCTGCAGGTCTTCGTGGATGCCTCGACCTCCTTCGGCATTGGGCTCGTTGTAAATGGCCGCTGGCTGGCTTGGAGGCTCTCTCCGGGCTGGAAGTCTGAAGGTCGCGACATTGGTTGAGCGGAGATGGTGGCCATTGACCTGGGCCTTCGTGCTCTCACTGCCAGTGGCCTTCGTGACTGCCACGTCATCCTCCGCTCGGATAACCAAGGTGTCGTCGGTGCGCTGAAGTCAGGTATTTTGGTTTTCGCTCGTACCGTTTTTCGTGCCCTTATTGCACTCTCCCTTTCTCTCTAGGGCGCTCACGCAGCTCCGCACAGAATGTTATCCTCCGCTGCATTGTCAACCTTTTCCGGGATCACAACATTTGGCTCTCAGTGGAATGGGTGGCCTCTGCCGACAACATCGCAGATGGCCCGTCGAGGGGCGTTTTTCCTTCCTTTGCCGACCTTTTTGTTCCAGCTCCCCCCATCCCCTCGTACTTGTCCGCCTTTGTATCTCTTGTCTCCCCTTCTTGACGCTTCTCTCACTTGCTGGCCCCCCCGCCTTAATTCCACTCGTAATCCCAGCTTCTGTAGCTCTAGCTTACCCTTTGTGTTGCTCTTCACCCTCGCATGTTGTAATCTCTGTGTCCCGCGTTAAAAAAAAAAAAATAAAAAGTTTGCAGCTTGTGTCTCTTAACGGTCTCGTAAGGGTCACTTGTCCCCGTCGTTCCACAGCTCCCCTCTCTTCTCCCGCCCCTCATGTCGTCATCTGACTCCCTTCTTCTCCTCCTACGTTCCTTACTCATTCATCCCCCCTCTCCCCTGCATGTCCCAACTCTCTCGCAATCCGCAGATTCCAACGTTGCCCGGGCCCTGGGCAGTGCTTGGGCTGGTTCAACTCTATCCAAGTACGCTCTCGGGGTCACGGCTTTCCTCACGTTCTGTGATGGGGAGAACATTCCAGCAGGCTCTCGCCTACCCGCCTCTGAGCACTTACTCTGCGCTTTTGCAGCTTCACGCGTTGGCGAGATTTCGGGTTCCACTGCCCAGAACCAGATTTCCGCAGTTCGGGCTTGGCACATCTTCAACAACGTCCCTTGGCTGGGTTCCGTGCGCCTTAACTATGTCCTCCACGGTGTTGATGAGCTCACCCCAGCCTCCTCCAAGCGCCCTCCACGTGCGCCCATCACTCTCGATATGCTCTTACTCCTACACGACAACCTCACTCTTTCGGATCCCTTCGACTCTTGTGTCTTTGCAGGTGCCACTTCCGCTCACTGGGCACAACTTCGTTTAGGCGAGATCCTCTCTCCTCGTGAATCCTCCTTTGAGCCAGGTCACATCCCTCGGGTCTCGGACCTCTCCTCTCCTATCAGCGACATGGGCTCCCGCAGCCTTCACTTGCCCTTCACGAAAACGGCTAAGTCAGCTGGCGACTTTGCCTATATCTGTCGCCAGCGCCCTCAGGTGGATCCTGTTGCAGCCCTCGACAATCATCTCTTTGTCAACGCTCTTCCCGCAGACGCTCCTCTCTTCGCCTTCTCTTCTCCCTCAGGCTTGCGTTGCCTCACGAAGCGCAAATTCCTCGCTCGCTGCAACTCAATCTGGTCAGCTGCCGGGATCCCCACCCTCTCGGGTCACTCCTTCCGCATCGGCGGCACCACCACCCTGCTTCTTTCGGGGGTCTCACCTGACGTCGTCAAGGCCATGGGAAGGTGGTCCTCAGACGCCTTCCTTCGTTACTGGCGCTCCCTTGAGCTCGTCGTTCCTCTGCACGCAGAACTCCTCGCACCTATCGTCGCTCCTCTCTTATCCACTCGGCCTTGACCTTCCCCTCCTTCCTTTCCTTTGCCCCTCCTTTCCTTTTGTTTTGTTGCCTCTGCCTGCCTGGCCTTCTGCGGGCTGGCATGGTTCTTCTTTCTCCCTCCCTCACCTTCGGGCGCTTTCTTCCCGCGGCCTTGCCTGGCCTTCGGCTCTGGGCTGAGTTCGCTCACGCCCTTGGCACACCCCAGTCTTGGTCTGACCCTCGCCGCCGCCGTAGGCGGTCCGGTCTTTCCTTGCCTCACCCAAAACCCTTGGGAGGCGTAGTCTGATTGCGTAGCACACTCCTGTATCCCTACCACTTGCGTATACACCGCTTACTCTCCCCTTCCTTCTCACCCACTAGCCACAGCACGAAACGAAGGTATCCCACGCGAAGACCAAAGCTGACCTCATACTAATAGAACACCTCTGGTCACGTACTCGCTCGTAACCCGCCTATCAGTGCCGTGTAAGCCATGGAGCTGTCGTTATCTTGAGCTCCCTTGTCCCTTCAACCTGACCATGATCCACGTTTACCCCGAAGCGATACTCGTGATAGCGCTTGGTCTACTCCTTGTATTTGCTGGAGCAGGAACGAGACCACTACGAAAGGCGGGACGGTTCTTTGGGAGAGGGCTGCCTGATTATGCACAACTATCAGGCTTTCCAGCGCCACGGCCCATACCGAGCTTTGACATTGACAGAGCGAAACCTCGCCCATACCGGCCCTTCAGATGGGAGTACTACCAAACAATGTGTACGGTCTTCTCTGTTTATAAAGCGAGATCGCCTCAACCTTACACATCTGTAGCACTTAAGAAACTAGAACCAGACTGGTGGATCGAACTGGAGTCTACCTACCGCGAACGCATTGCCCAACGGACGCAGCTTTACGCCAAGCATGGTAAAGTGATCATCGACTACCTCCCGGGAAGCGAAGCGGCTTGCAAGGAGCTCATGGAGGTTGTCATCCAGTTTCTCTGCGTGAGATACCCAAACCAGTTTGAATACGACGACTGGACTGGCAGTTTTACCAATCATATCCTTGGATCGCGTTTTGATACCCTGAAAGTCCATCCCCTACTTTTCCTCCTCGAGAACGTCCCGGAGGATTTTCTCATTACCCAGGAAGACGAGGCGACAGGCCTTTATGTGATGCGAGCGGGAGTGTCGTGCTCTGCTGTAGGATGGAACATGTCAGAAAAGATCGGTCGGCCTCTGCATCAGATTCATGGGCCTGTTCCCGACTACAAAGAAAAGATGGCGTTCTCGATGGACAGGTATGAAGCTGCATATGTGACACGGTGACATTTTCTGACCTCCCTCCAGATATTTCTCAAAGTTGCCATGCGATAAGCCCATTCAACGAGGCTCATGGGGATTTGAGATCGGAGAACCTCTGTTTCTTCAAACTGATGAACCGGAGTGGGGACACCGCCAACAGCAGAGACATGACCTCTCGTTATCCGATATCTACCTTCGCGTCGACTGGCAGACTCTGCGTCGTCTGCCGCAATCACGCTCCATCGTATTCAATTTCAAAGCGCTCTTTACCCCAATTACACAGTTCCGACACGAGCCATACATTCCCAAGCTAGTGCTGAAGGTGCTTACGGAAGGAAAGAAGTCGATCATGGAATACAAGGGAACATGGCACATCGAACACAAGCTCATACCAGCGCTGAGAGAATGGGCGAAGGAACAAGAGGATGCCGGCTTAGTGCCGAAGGGTTGGAAGGAGAGAACTTTGGACGAGGATCCATTCTACCCGGGATGGCAGGAACATTATCCGTCGACGATATAATCCTAGCTAGGCCATCGATATACCTAGGTTATTTCTGTGAGTAGCTGAATATGTCTTCATAGTGGAATCGCGTCACATCTTATGCTGCGTGAACATCATCCCATAAGTTCCGCGAGTTCTCTTTCTTCATCTTCCGTCAGCTCCTCTTGGTTTTTCGCCTCTCCTTTAGGCTCCGAGAGGGGGGCTATAATCGCGGGCCTGGCATCCCCAGGAGGATTTTTCGGTGTCGAGGTGAGGAGTTCTTGGAAACTGTGTCTCAGTACAATTATATACTTCTCAAGTACCGCTGAATCCTCACCGCTAAGCCTCCATTTTCGAATAGTACTATCCAGGCTGGTGCTGACGATCCAAGGTTCAATCCTTGTCCTACCATCCTCACCTTTACTGGTCCGTGTCCACAACCTTAAGGCAGTCACGTCGTGCCAGTGGGCATCAATTTCTCCGAGAATTTCTGGCTCGGTTATTGAAGCTACGTCGTATACACGGATGACATCTCCAAATCCCGTGATCAGGTATGGCTCTCCGAGATCGGTAAGCGACAGTGGAAGTAGAGCGCGAACTGGAAGGGGATGCATGATGGGAGGGGGAGGTTTGATGGTCGGGTCGCCAGGTAGATACGGAATTACCTGCACAGTCTCGTCGGAAGATGCTGGATGAACTCGTTTGTGTACGCAACGCCAAGGAACGAGGTGGAACATACCGGTCCATATTTGCCCTGCGCCATACAAGAGTTCGGTAACTCGCGTGCGGTGATAGTCAAGAGTATCTTTCAATACGCTGCGCCATCGCGGTTGAGAGCCAAGTTCCTTTTCTAACGTCCATACTTTTATCACGCCCATTGTATCGGCCGTAAAAAGAGTGACAGAGCCGTCAACATTGGCCTCTGCGCTGATACTCTCGACAGGACGAGTATGTGCGGAGATGGACCCGACGGCGGTCAGAGCCTTGCCTTCTGTAGCGTCCGAGATGTCCCTGGATGGTCTGATGGGTTACTGAGAGCTGATGTACGACAACTGCGTACCAAATTCTGACGATTTTATCTGAGCTACTAGAAATTAGGAGCTTTGTGGCAGACACGACAAACAGTGTCTTCACGAAGTCTTCATGGGCAAGCGTCGACGAGATTATCTCCTTCGTCTAGGTAAAGGTAAGCAGGTGCGCGTCAGGAGGAAGGAAAGTACAGACATTTGTATCCCACACTTTGATGGTCTATACTATGTTAGAGGATGTGGGGAGTCGGGCAGACGTACTTACCTTATCCCACGAACCTGTTATGAGCAGTTTGCTGTCGCCCGAGTGTGGAAATCTGTCACAGAATGCTAAACAAGTCACAGGAGCACTGTGGCCTCGATAGATTTGCAGAGTTTTCCCTGTCTGCTGGATCAGTCAATGACCGCTGTTCTAAGTCGAGACTGAGAAGCAACGAACCTCGAGGTCGATCTTCTTGGCCACATGGGCGTTTTCAGCTATCCAGGCATTATTTCCTTGGATCTGTATGTCCAGCGCCTTCCCGCTTAGCTGTATCGGGGAACCAAGAGTCTTTGTTCGCTCCGACTTTTGTCTCCGCGCCTTGAAGATAAATTGTTACCAGATAGAAATCGCGCGAAGACAGCAACAAACTTCGGTCAAGACAAGTTCCGATTGAGATCTTAGCAAATACGAGTCATCCATGATACAGTGGCTTGCGGAAAATGAAGATCTACTCAAGATCGTAACTGGACAATGGCAAACAACATTTAAGGGGTGCTTATTTTCGGGTTGTTTCAATGTTTGGCAAGAGCCTTTGGAACAAACAACGCCGTCAACTACAGTCGAGGAGACATCAATAACCCGAACTAGTAACTAGATGAGCAAACGTTTAGCATCCTTCCACGGCCCATCGACTCCCACGTCCTCACCTATTCAACAAGTCAGGCAATCTAATACTCCATCATCCCCTTCAAGGCTATCTGAATCGACGTTTCACCGGAGGATTAGGACATCCCTCCAGGAACTACGTGTAATAACGCAAACGTGGGATGATGTAGTCCTAGTAGATGGATCCAAAGCCGCGCGGGCCCTGATTGATACACGGACAGAACTCGAGTGTGTATACACCTTCCCGGACCCACCGCTGGGTGTAATCTCTCCTTTTATTTCTAGTAACGCGCTTGCACTCGTTCCAGCCGGCAAACAGCCGTGTGCACCGTTGGTCGAGCCTAGACTTGCGATCATGGACAAATGCATCACCCAGCTCGACGCAGTGTTGGTTAAGCTTGTAAGAGCGCAGAGTCAATGTTTGTTGTCCCACACTCTCAATGTTCGTCTGCCGTGCAGCAAAAACAATTTCGCCGAATGAATGTTGTGATCGACAATATGGAAGCTATCTTGTTCGAAGCTCACAGAACCAAAGGTTATCAGTGGTGCCAAGAAGAACCGTTGTGGGTGTCCTGGCCGCTGGAAAAATTCGGTGTGTTCAGGATATATTATTTCCTCTAGTCCTATCTGTTCAAGGCATGCTCCAGTCTCATCCATACCTGAAATCATTATTCCCTATCACCGATCCCTTGTCATGCACAACGACCTTGTCGATGTGCTCCGCAGTCACAATGTAACCTTCGAAGTCTCTCGAGATGCAATAGCCAAATGGGTAGATCAGCCATTTCTTCAAGACGACGGATGGGATGCAAAATGGGAGGACCTCTGCGCAGTGGAGGTAGAAAGATGGGACACAAGATAACAAAGTCGACGCCAATCCTTAGGTACAACTACACATTGCGATACATAACCCTCTAGAGATCTTCATCGTCTATATGGATCTCATCAGCATTTGCCTCTGGTTGGGGTACAGCTGCCGAAGCGTCGGCATCGTCTGTTTTCTGCACAGCTGTCTTTTTGGCCGCAACAAAAGCGGGTCCTTTGGCCCCACCCGCCTGACGCTCAGCTGCAGCCATTGGATCGGTCCCTTGAACATCAATTTCTTCGACACCCCCATTGCCCTGCTTCGCCGAGTTCGTTTGCGCTGCAAGGTAAGACGCTTCTGTGTTGAATTGCGCTTGCACGCTACGCTTGATCCGTAGCATTTCGCGGAAAGTATCTTCTGAGCCGGTCTCGATTTCGAAGTTGTTCCACTCCTGCCAAAACTTGGGGTTCACGCGGGGATCGCAGAACTGGGAAGCGTGTGCGTAGATGGCACGAGCCCGATCAATTTCGCCCAACTTGCGCTCGAGGGCTGCAAAGCGAAGACACATTTCGGCGGTTTGTCGATCTGGGAGGACCTCAAGTGCACGTTCGTATATTGGTCGGGTAGCAGGTAAACCGTAATTTGCTGTGGCTTTTGCGATGTAAATTGAATACATCTGGCAAGATGCATGAGTTTGCGATCTTTCCGCACTGATATTCCATCACAGGCGTACCTCGAATTTATCTTCATCGGCAACAACTTGGGCTGCGCGCTCATATATGGACATTGCCCGCTTAGCCAGACCGAAGTCTTCTTCGAGCTTGCCATACATGAGGAAAAGGGGTTTGCATGATTTTGGTGGGCACTTTTCGAGTGCTTGTTCGAACAGATCCCGCGCTCGCTCTAATTTTGACCCGCCCTTTGGGAATGTCAGAACCCCACGACTGACCCAGAAGGGAGACATTCTTACATATCGCTTGACGAATTTTGAGAGATAGATGTTCCAGATCTCGAAAGATATCGGGAAGGTGAATACTTCAGTGCCACGCTCGTATATCTTATAAGGTTTATGAGTGTGAAAAAAAACAAGCACAAGCTCGCTCAAACCTTGAAAGAATCCTCCCAATATTGGTTCTCTTCCAAAAAGGCGGCGTAGTTGACGATAACTTGAGCATTGGCGATCCGTAGCTCCATGATTTTATCATATACGGCTTTTGCGGATTCCACTGTCCCTATTGACTCCTCAAGATCGACATAAAATGACCACAACTTGAGTGATTTGAATAGGCGTGACTGCACAGGTAGAGTCTGGCGAGCCGTTAGCTATTCTTCACCGACAACACCGTTGGTCAACATACATGATCGTGATAGTTAACCTTGGTGTTCTTTGGAATTGCAGCAGCGCGCTGCATGACTCTGATGGCTTCGTCGTAATTCCTTTCGTGGATATCAGGGTGTGTACCGCCTGAGAGATGGTCGGGCTTACTCATGACGCAGCTCCATTTCGGCCCATTCGCACCACACCTCGGCAAGGTCTTCTACGGTCTTGAAATTTACCTTGGATGCCTTCTCCAGTATTTTTCGAGCGCTGTCCAAATCTACCTCTGCCGAGCCTGTAGTACCGCCCTCTTCGTAGAATTTTGCAAAGTTCACATAAACTCTATGCAAGTTAGCCGTTGCTTTGCGAGGGTGAATGGTTTCGAGTGCTTTGGTATATGTTTCGGCCACCTGGGAAAGAATGAGCTCCTGCGCATGATGAAACAGAAAAAAGGGTACCTTTTCATCATCCTCGCCCCATAGCGCAACCCTTTTTTCCCATTCTTGGACATCGTTGGGATTTCTTCGGAGAAGAACGTCATTCACCAGGAAAGGGCGCCGGTCCATTAGTGCCTCAAACTCCCTCATCTTCGCATCCACTTCCCGCTCAGTTTCTTTGATGTCTTCGTCGTCATCGTCCTCGTCTGGCTCCTCCAAGCTTTCCATCATCGCACTCATGAGGGACTCGCTAAATTCCGCATAGGCGTCGAATATTTGTGTGAAGTCGCGGATGGTCAAAACCGTCGCAATTCCAGCTTCAAAAGTGCTCTTAGCGCGGTCGAATTCGCCACGTTTTATCCAGTACGTTGCTAACCCGGTCCAAAGGCGTCCAGCCTGATCTTTGTAAACTTCTAGGCCGTCGACCCGCACAATTCGCTCGATATCAAGCTTCCGTGGGGAAAGAGGGTCCTCGTCCTCGTCGTATGCCGGGGCAGTCTTGCCATCTGGCGTGACGGTAACAGGAGGCCCTGCCACGCGTATAAGATTACCATCGACAGCGAGTGGTTCGGATTCGGCGTTACTAGATTCTGCTCTAGCGGCATCCTCATTTGCACGTACCGTTTCCTCGACGTCCAGACCGACGTCATCCGAAAAGCGCTCGACGACATCAAGAAAGTCGCCGAGGAGCTGATATGGGCTCTTCCCTTCCGGGCTTGTGTACTCGCCTCGCGAAGCTTTCCTAGCCAGGGATAGCAGCAGCTTGGCGGCTTCGAGTGGGCGTGGTGCCGAGTCGGCAGGGGCCAGTAGAATGGTTGTATAGTGTTCAGTGACGCTAGGGTCGACGGCGAGGTAACGGCGATAGACCGAGACTGTTGTTATGCCACCTTTACCTTCTGCCCAGAGGAGAAAATGTACCCATATCCGAGAATGAAGGGAAGGCGGGAGTGTGCGTAACGCCCGATCAAATGTCCTACGTGCGTGAGTGTGCGAGATAACAGGTGGACACATTGGATGCGAGAAGATGGACAGGTACATGAGCCATAGTCGCGGGAGCTACAAGGACACGGGTTCAGATCCCATTGCGTAAAAACCCAGACGTCTACGCACCTTCGGGAGCCACATCAAGGCTCTCTCGTATGTGGCAACCAAAGATTTCCATTCTTCCCAGCCAACCACGCCGTCAAGCCCGCCTTCCCATTCTTCTTGGTCCTCTTTCTCCTCCTCCAGTGCGTCCTTCATTTCAGGAAGTTTCTTCTTCCCTCCCGCTCGCTTCTTTAGCACTGGCCGCCCTAGCACATAAGACATTCTCATCTGCAAGTAAGCCTTCCATAGCTTGAAGGAGCCCGGAAACTGCGCGATAGCGGCCTCGTATATGTACGTGAGGCACTGAAGTGACCGTCTTGACAGTGATGTTGCAAGGGGTCCAAGCAGCGTCGAGGTTTCGTCAGGCGAAATTGTGCTTCGCTCAATCTTTAGCTCGGCATTGAAGGCCTCCTTTGTAGTCTGAATGGCGGTCCACCAGGCTCGAAAAGAAGAGGGATTTCTGAGTAGGTCTTCTTCCCGGTGTACGTCGTTCACGGAGAGCAAATCTGGATGCGTCGTCGGCGTCGGAATTGGTAGCGTCAATGGAAATGCTGAAGAGAGATAGTCCACCGACATCGACTTTTGCGCGACTGAAGGCATGATTGAGAGTGATATAGGCCAGTGTATAGCCCAAGCTAGACTACCAAACCACCAAATGAAACTGCCCCAATTTTGCCACTTGCAGAGTCTATTATTTAGTAAGGTTATTTTGTTTAGGTATTTACAGATTTCTGCTAACTCAGCCCCTCAGGCATTCTGCTGGCTTGCTAAGCCAATGATCTTGTCTGCAGTTGCGATCCTCCAACCTATCATCACTATCTTTCTCGATGGTAAGGCCACCTTTTCAGCCTGTATCTTACAGCTAGTGGAGAATGCACACAGCATAGTGTCAAGCGAGTCCGACAATCCTCAGAAGCCCTTGAGGCCAAGAAGCAAAGAGAGAAGTCGAAGATCAAAGAGTATCTGACTTTGACAGAGGATGTATTTGTTCGAGTACGTCTCTGTCTCGAGGTACATCGATCGTACAAATAACTAATTCCCGCTCGCAGAAGAAACGGCAAGACTGGAGCAAGGACGCGTTCGAGCTCACGCAACGACTACTACAGCTGAACCCAGAGTTCTACACTATCTGGAACTACCGAAGAAACATCCTATTGAATGGAATATTCCCTCAGAGGCGAGCCATTTCCGATGCCCTTATTTCTCCGTTATCTCATACTGGTGCCAAATGCAACAGCACACCAGAAGAGATCAATGGCTTGCTTTCTAATGAACTCACCTTGACTACAACGGCTTTAAAGGCTAATCCGAAAGTGTATTGGATATGGAATCATCGACGTTGGTGTCTCGGGAATGTTCCCGATGGCCCAGACAGTGATAGCGGACCGACGTTTGGATGGAAGAAGACCAAGTGGGACCGGGAGCTGTTTGTGGTCGAGAAGATGTTAGATGCAGACGCAAGAAACTGTAAGTCCCTTTCCGGTCACACCTTTATCTAGCCGCTTGGGTTTTCATTGCGTCGCAGTCCATGCTTGGAATTATCGTCGACACGTTCTTGCCGGCATGCCTGTTTCGCGATCCGAACTTTCGGAGCTGGCTTACACCACCCGCAAAATTGAAGCTAGCTTTTCCAACTTTAGTGCGTGGCATCAAAGGTCGAAAATATATACCTCCCTATGGGACGCGGGGGATTTGGATGCAACTAAGTCACGAGAGGAAGGTAACACGCGTACTTCACTTGGGAATCCCAGTTGCTTCCCATAAACTTGCAGAGTTCGAACTTGTCCGGAATGCATTGTACACAGATCCGGATGATCAGAGCGCATGGATATACCATAGGTGGCTAATAGGTTCAGGTGCGTGGCACGTCCGAGCAGCTGTTATCGTCCAGTCACTCCTGTCCTGATGTCGTGATCCCCTAGGACAAAATTTAGAGCTACTGCGCCGTGAGATAGCAGTCATTGAGGAACTTCTGGAAGAGCAGCCCGATAGCAAATGTAAGATAATCACTTTCGACACCATCACAGGAGCCAACGTTCACTCTCCGCTCAGGGTGTATGGAATCGCTCGTCCACTATAAGCGACTTTTGTTGAGGAATCATTCGCCGTCGCAGCCCCAGTGTCTCCGGGACAACTGTCTTCAACTACTTTACCAGTTGGAGCAGCTTGACCCTGCTCGAAAACACCGTTACCAACAGCTCGGTGAGCCTTCTTTCATGCACGGTCCATCATGGAAGCTAACCTGTAGTTTTCGACAGCGGAGGATATTCGAAGCACTTCATAAGAGCTCTCAGACCACATGCAACACGCCTTCCAACTCTACCACTTCGTTGCCTTGTTGATCGGCCTTGGACAGAAATAGACTGCCATTTCATCTCGTTTCATGTGCTCCAGTCAAGTTTCAGTGGCTTTCTTTGAAGGACCAGGATAAACCAACAAGCTGCACATCTATTTCTCTTAAACTTTACAGTGACCGTGATACACCCTCTTCACCGACGCTTTCTACAGCTCCATCGTACATGAAAATACATCGACGGATGACTGGAACAACAGGGGAGGTGCTCAGCACTTGCACTCGCCAGGTTTGCACTGGCAGCTATACATTCAAATATCGATGAACATTCACCAACCACTGTAACCGTTCCACTTACGATGCACCGCAGTTACAAGAAGAGCTTCCGCAGTTCTGCGAGACGGGGGCTTGGGTGGTCTGACGGGCAAAGGAGTAAGTTATGGTCTGGATTGCTGAACACAAAAAATACACGCTTACAGTGAACATATTGTTGGAAGGTTATCTGCAACGATGTGTTTATTGGAGCGTTTGGTGTTGAAACGTCTTGAATCTGCATTCAATTTATATCTAATCCCTGTTGACGTTTGTTTAGGTTGATCAATCTGAAGATATCTGATGAATATCTTTATCGCGACAAGGAGATCCATCCATAAGCACAACCTCGTGACTGAGGCGGGTCTCGGCGATTACCAGCTTGTTCTCCAGAAAATCGCGCATTGGATGGCGCTGTCCAGAAAAGGCTTGCTCAGATGAGGATCCCCTTGGGAAAAGAGGCGCTTATCGTTCACGTAAACGTATGGCTCCGAAGAGCATCTTACTCTCATCCCCTGTCACCATCAAAGGGGGCCAACGCCACTGTCAATTTGTATCTTTGGCTCCTTGAGTGGCGAGTTCCGTCAGGTTCCGCTCAACTCCTCACTAATATGGTTTAGCTTGAACTCTTTTCGTATCTCTCGGCAACCTACCCCGTTGCATCCCGAAAATACATTACCTGCGCTTTTGTCATGAACAAAGGATCCCTCACGCGTCTCGTCAACTTTCGCGGTGGTATTCCTGGAGGCCCGTACTTCTGAGGCTAACAGACATTTGGATGTACTGAAAGAGGATAGCGGATAGGCAGAGATCCATTTACCACCCAGAGATTGAATGCAGGACGAGAAACGTAGGTCAATTGGCAGTCTATTGGACTCACCTGATAACCGTTCTGTGCCAGGGTTGTTACGAATATTTCCTCTCCGAATGCCTCGCTGAAACCTCTGAGTTGTCTCTACTACTCTTATAGACGATGTCAACTTTTCCTACTTCAGTGGGTGGTATCAAGGATCCTCAATATAAGACGCCGGTAATCGCAACGCAGTTGTGGACGCGCCACTCGGCTCACCCACGGTATCGACCGAATAATATCGTCCAGCGGCCTTGAGCGAATAACCAGCAGCCTCAGCACAGTTACAACTCGCGCATATATTTCTTTTCCGAAGGTTTACAGCGATAACGATCCACCCTCTTCGCAATTCTTACAGCTTCATCCTACACAGCTTACATTGACTAAGAACGCAAGGTGCGTCGACATGCGGGGCGTTTAGCACTTGCACTCGCCAGGCTTGCACTGGCAGCTGAGCATTCGGGGTCTGGTGAGTATTCTACCGCCATAAAGCATAGGTTCACTTACGTTGCGCCGCAGTTGCATTGACTTTCACCGCAGTGCTGGGAGACGGGGGCCTCAGTAGTCTGTTCCATAGAACGTGAGCTGTGACAATTCCGGTGAACGCAAAGTGCTCGCACTCACAGTGAACATCTTGTTAGAAGAAAGGTTGTTTGAAATGAAGTAGACTCGAGTGTTTGTTGCTGGGACTGGCACCTGGTGATCGACTTTATACTCGATCCATGTTGATGTCTGTTTGCAAGTGGTAAGTGGATTCCCTGATGATATCAGGCCCGTGACTCCTAGCAATCACCAAGCCTTTCTCCAAAAAATCGCGCATCAGCGAACTTCCAGACAAGGCGTGCACTCAGATAAGATTTCCTTTTCGACAAGAAGTGTGTGTCGTTAACGTAACGTTCGGACGTATTCAACGCTGCGCAGGTGAACCAGGGCAGACGATGTCCCTGTGGTCCAACTCCCTGGAACCCTGAACGGCAAGTTCCCTCAGCTATCCACCCATGCTTATATGGTTTAGCTCGAATCGTTTTGGTGGTCGCCGGCTGCCGAGCCCCACTTCATCCTGAAAATGCCTCACGCCGCATCCTTGTAGCGCCCATCCAAGAAATCCCTCACTGATCCACAACCGGGGTACGATTGTTCGGATTGGTAATGCTAGTCAGACTTTACGTGTTCGGCTCGAAGGTCACATTATGTATGGGAGAGTGACTGGTCCCCCCTGTAGGGCTTAATTGATGTCATTGCGAAGTGACAGCTTAACAGCCCCTGCAAATTCGAGGCTGTTTGAACTGCAAACGCCCAATGTCGGAAATTTCCCGAGGTGCCTTCCAAGACTACCATATTTAGACAACATTTTGATCCTCCGAAACCTCATTGCGACCGAGTTTCCAGAACATCTCAAGAAACCGCCGGCATTTTGACGCCTTGGAACGAGAATTTGATCAGAACCTTTGATCTGGAAGCCGATCGGCATCCTTCCAAGGCATTGAAACTCCGAGGCAAGTCATCGGCGCCATCTCAGACATCGATAGTCGAACCACCGTACTTCTCTCGCTGCTTGTTCACCATTCACGTTCATTCACCATTCACTTTCGTTCATTATCGTTTATACTGTACAGCTACAAATGGCGCCCGGCCCATCTCGCTCAAGAGGCACCACACAAATTCCGTCGAACGAGGATGGTTTGGTTGCCTGCGCACACTGTCAACGAAAGTTTGCTCCACGAGGACTGAAGACCCACGAGAACAGCTGTCTGAGGAAGTCCGAGAAGCGAAATCGTGACAAGGCGTACGAAGAGTTCGTGGTGAAGGAGTTGGGGAAAAAAGGTGAGCATCGACGAAGCGTTTTCTACTGTCCTACCAGGACTTACGCTGATTGAGACAGCGCGCAAAAAGAAAAAGCCGCCTACCCATGGGTTTTCGACAGGCGCAGCCAGCGTGGCACCCGATCCCTCTCCCGATTTGTATCGATTCCCTCTCGCAGAGTCAAGTCATCACGTCAGTACATTATCTGGTAAGTCCCAGATGTTCGTGTCAATGGGGTCTTGGGGTAACGTCTTTTGTAGACTCTGTCAATCAACCTGCTGCTGCCAACGATAATCCGGCCACAGACGAGGAGGCACAAATGAACGCAGGGGAGCGATCTCCATCTCCTGTGTCCCGTACGTATTACTGGCTTGTGCGCTGATGGCGTCTGATGTAATCCATTTCATTGATTCTCAGGCGCTGGTTCCGATACGAGTATGATCGATGGCGCTGCAGGTCTTGCCCCCGCACCGCAGATGGATTCATTTAGGACCGAGTACCACCCGCATAGCGGCCGCGACCCCCATGTTGAAAGCTTCTCGACCTTTGGTCGCAAGCTTTCCCCACAGCCACCTCCTTGTGATGACGAACCGTGGCAACCGTTCAGCTGTCGTGCAGACTTCGAGTTTGCTGAAATCGCTCAGAAGGCCCGCCTTAACAGGGAACAGACGAATGAACTCCTCAAGCTGATATCTAGAATTGCGGCTGGCCACGCAAAGCTCAGCTTTGAGACGTACACCGACGTTCGCAAAGCATGGGACCACGCCGCGTGCCAAATGACGCCAGTGAGTCTTTCTCATTGTTTACCATGTATCTGTTATTTACAATACAGATCCCCCTGCGCTAGTTCAATAAACATGTCATCCGCGTGCCTTACAAGAAGGAATATCGCGAGTTTGATGTTCATACACGACCGCTTCTGGAGTGGGCATTGGATCTCTTGCAGAACCCACTTCTCGCACCTCATTTCGTTTGGGATGCACAGCGTCTATACAAGCACAATGGGACGCGATTCGAACGTTTCATTCACGAGCCCTGGACAGCAGATCGATGGTGGGATATTCAAGTATGTTCATACTACGTGTTCTTGTGATTTAGTGTTGTACCAGCCAATCATATTTTCTTGTAGTCTCGTCTAGAAAACCGTGGGGTTCCATTGTGTTTCATTCTCTATGCCGACAAGACCCATTTGTCGTCATCTGGAACCGTAAAGGGATACCCGGTTGTCGTTCGATGTGCAAATTTGCCGGTGGATATCAGGAACGGTGACGGTGTCGGCGGCGGGCGCGTTGTCGGGTGGCTACCGGTGGTATGTCACACTGACCTTCAGATGATTCACACACCAACGATACCATGATAATATGACAGGTGCCAGAGGATGCAATAGAAGATGGGAAACTAACTTACACAAACTTCAAGCGTGTCGTCTGGCATGAAGCGTTTCACAAACTATTAGAGTCGATCATCCCACTTTCTAAGACTGGGTTCCCTCACACATGCTATGATGATGTCGTACGGTGGTTGTTCCCACTGATCCTCATTTTGTCAGCAGATTACGAGGAGCAGTAAGTATCAATCATATCTGATGAGGCACACGAATGATGGTTCCCATGCCTTAACAGATGTGTGATGGCATTGATACGAGGACTACACGGAAAATGCCCGTGCCCCATCTGTCTTGTACCCGCCCACCACCAATACAAACACTCGAAGACGTACCCCCTTCGAACAGCTGAAGAGGCACAAGCCCTTGTTGCCTTCTACAAGCAGGACCGTGCTGCGGGGGAAGAGAGGCTCAAAGAGCAAGGCTTGAGGCCTGTTGAGGTATAGCCAGCATTGTTTGCTCATTCGTGCTGCCCTGACTGAATCATCAGAACGTTTTTTGGCAAGTTGCCAACTCTGACCCCCATCAAGCACTTTCATTTGATCAATTGCACGTATACCACATTGGCCTTTTCGGCCATCATCTTTTCGTGGAACTCAAACGGCTTGCGAAAGAGCAGGGTCGTGATGCAGAGAAGAAAATTGACGACGCGTAAGTTTTCCTGTCATTTTTTGTTCAAATCACCCTTCAGCTAATCACTGTAGGTTTGCTGCCTTTCCACGATGGAGAAACCTCAACCATTTTGAAAGGGTCACTAATATCTCATTCAGCGACGGCAATAAACTTCGGGACATATCGAAGGTCTGTTCTTTCCTGGCCTCTATACTACCCGAACGCCCCACTTAACGTTAGGCATTAATAGCAAATCTTGTATGCTGCTCACAATATCTTCGACCGAAAGAAGGAGCCAGCTGGGTATCGACTCCTGCGATGCATAGCGAGCTACATACAGCTTGATATGTACATTTCGATGGACGTTCACACAGAAAGCACACTCGCGGCTGGTGAGGCCGAGTTGCTTGTGTTTGAAATGCGCCTTGATGTATGTATGTAGCCAGCACTCTGAATCCACTAGCTAACTGGCATTGCAGGAATATATTGAAGTCCTGGGTGACGACGATAGCAAGAGCTGGTGTTTCATAAAAAATCACCTTTCAAAGCATGGGTTCCAAGATGTCCGCATGAAGGGGGTCTCCCGGGGCTACAGTACTCGTCCAAACGAGAAGCAGCATGAGCCGCTCAAGAAGGCATATGTGATCCAGACCAACGGGAAGGAGATTGCAGTGCAGGTAAGCATGTTAGTTCTACGTTAACTCATCAACTAATAGGATTCTTACTAGATCCTTCGAATCGATCATGACAGACTCGTATGTGAGCTGATACGCAGCCGGATTGACACACTTGACGAAGAGCAACGCCGGAGCATACTTGCCGATCAGGAGCTCGAAGAGGAAGATCTTGATGATCGACCCTTCGATGGATGCCTCCATCTGGGTGCCCCACAATCTGTTGTTTCGCTGCAGACACTTGAGGAGACACATCATACTGATCGTGCATTCGAGGGCTTCAGGAAGAAACTCGTCACCTTCCTCAACCAGTATCTTTTAGCGTACGGCTTTCCATTGGCAACGTGGCTGACACTGATGGCACATGACACGGTATGTACTTGCTGGTAGTGTTCACACCCATCAGCTAACAGCATCACAGATTCAAGAGCACCGATACCTCAAACTCCACTATGAATCAACTGTCGACTGGAAACAGACCA